>JAJOOS010009387.1:0-22806 GCA_029582725.1 Solanum chiquidenum | reverse complement strand
CTTCAAAATTTCATTTTTTCAACCCTACCCTCGACCCCCCCACCCCCTACCCAGCCCCCCACCCACCCACCCCTACCAGCCCCCTACCCACCCATCCCCTACCAGCCCTCCCACCCCCACAAAAAAAATTCAAGTTTGTTTTTAAAAAATATTTTCAACTTCAAAATTTCATTTTTCCACCCCTATCCAGCCCCACCCACCCCCACCCCCAAAAAAAATAATTTAAGTTTGATTTTAAAAAATATTATAAACTTCAAATTTTCATTTTTTCACCCCTACCTTCGACCTCCCCACCCCCTACCAGCCCCTCCCTCCACCCCCACAAAAAAAAAATTAAGTTTGTTTTTAAAAAATATTTTCAACTTCAAAATTTCACCCCTACCCTTGACCCACCCACCCACCCACCCTCTACCACCCCCCATCCCCCAAAAAATAATTTAAGTTTGTTTTTAAAAAATATTTTCAAGTTCAAAATTTAAATTTTTCACCCCTACCCTTGAACCCCCCACCCTCAAAAAAAATTTAAGTTTGTTTTTAAAAATTATTTTCTACTTTAGTAAAAATAAATGATATTTCTCAAAAATATTTTTCATTCATAAATCAAACACTAAAAATCTTTTCTGGAAAATATTTTCTAGTCACCAACCAAACATGAGAAAATAAGTCAAAAATCAACTTGTTTTCCAGGAAAACATTTTTCATGAAAAACATTTTCCTTCATACCAAACACACCCCTAGTGTTGACTCACGATGATCGGTAAGTGGTTTTTACATCATTTTTGGTAGTTATCCCATTTCATTGAAATCCAAGAAACAGTCCTATGTTTTCTTATCATCTGTTGAAGCTGAGTATAGATCAACGAGACGTGTCGTTGCAGAACTCACCTGGCTCAATCATATCCTTCATGATTCGGGCGTTCCTCTATCTCTCCCATTTCATTCCGATAGCCAAGCTGTAATCCACATAGATCAAATAGCTCATTGTTACATCAATAAAAATCACTCAGAAAATTTCCTATGTCTTTCTTCATTATTTTCTGATTTCTTTACAACAAAATTAAAGGACTAGTACGTACATTTGACAAATCTTTAATTTTAGACCACAAGATCTAAAAGTCTTTGTTTTTCTTTTTTAAAGCCCATGTCTAGTCAAAATAGGCCACTCAATTTGAAATAGAAGAAGTAACAGTTTAACTTTAAAATAATCATTTTACCCTTAATGAAATAATTTATAGCCACACAAACATATATGACTTATTTTACAACACAAATTTTAAAGTTTTCATTTTTTTCTGAACTCCGTACCAACTTAAATTATCTCATATAAATTGGGACGGATGAGGTATGTATGGAGAAAATTTCCCAAATATCGTTCTTGATTTTGTACAAAGCAAAATATAGATAAACTTAGAATTTAGGTAAGGATGTAACAATAAAAAATGTTCCACATAACTTTGGAAGGAGGGGTATGTACTTGTTAGAGTACGTAAGGAAATTACTTATGCTTACAATATTAGCTACAGGTAAACTGGAGATATCCACAAACCAAAGCATTAAATTTACTGTCTACATTCGCTTAACATTTACGTTTATATCTTCTTTAATAGTAATTGTTTTGTACCAATACTTGTTATGATAAATTGTTATTTATTTTTATTTTGAAAACCCAATACTAATTATTATTAAATAAATGTATTTACAATTATTGTCTGAATAATTTAATGATATAATTGTTTAAGCTATTTGGCAAAAAAAACCATGAGCTGATTGACTAACATAATTCTATCTTGCCAAACAGGTAGGGATCTACTCAATTTAACAGCACATGGGTGGGTTCAATTGTCCGATCATTAAACTTCTTTGAACTTTATAACAACATTACATATATCTCCCACCATTACCATAAAAATGATCTTCAGGGTCATTTAGATAACCGCAATAATTTAATTGTCACTAAAAATACATATTTAGCCGCAATTAGTATTCTTTGTAAATGTTTCTAAAGTTTATAGTGACATTAGATTTAATGGCAACTAACTAATGTCAGTAAAACTCTTTAGCATTCTTTGTTAATCTGTATGTTTATTGCCGCTAAAAGTTATTTTTGTTGTAGTACAAAATACAAAGGGCAGAGTATACACGACCTTATCATTACTTATGAGGAAGTCGATAGGGAGACTATTTCAAATTTGACTCACCAAAAAAAGTGTGAAGCAATATATAGAGAAATAAATAAAGAAAATAAAAACAGTCATGATAAATATTATAGATAATGATAAATCATTCTAAACAATATTCATAACAATATATAACAATAATTAAAGTGTTGAAAAATTATAAATAATAACCAAATTCAGAAAATAAATTACCAGAGTAATACAACTAATAATACGACTAATCATAAACATGTTAAAACTTTGACTTCCTTAAAAGTTTTTGACAGAACAACCACTTTGAATGATTAATACATAATATTACTCCTGTAATTATTTCTACCCAACCAGTTCAAATGATTGCATTATCTTTATGTTTATTTTCCCGCAAACTTAATTTATACTCCCTCCGTTCACTTTTAGTTGTCATGGTTTCTATTTTGAAAGTTAAATGATAAGAATTTTGACTAACATTTTATGATGTATTTTTTCATCATACTGATATACAAAAATTTGCAATTTATAGTACTTTTCGTATAGTTTTTGAATATTTAAATGTTTTATTTAAAATATCAAATTAATGTAATCTAATTTAGCTTTGAAAATTAGTCAAATTAACTTTTAAAAAATATAATATGACAAATAAAAATGGACAGATGAGTAGTTAAATTATGATTTAAATGAAGTGTATCTAAATTATAAAAATGGGATCTAATAATGAATTGACTTGTGTGACATTGACATCTGAATTTTTCTATAATCTTTTAATGCCTATAGTTAAATGAAGTATGTCCAAGTCTTGAACTCCTATCAAACTAGACTAGAGGATAAGATTCATATTTCATTTAGACCCTCCAATTTTCATAATACTTTTATTCTTACTATCTCTAATCTTAGTAATTACAAAACTAGTTTTATATTTTCTGTTTATCTTTGAGACTAGTAAGAGCTTCTTTAGTTTTATGGAAAAAAATTCAATTTAGTTGGATGAACGGAGGGGAGACAATAAATTAGAATGTCACCTATATAACTTGTGTTTCCTTCTTCTATTAGGAAGATCATTTTTCTTATTTTTGAGAAACTTATTTTCTATAGAAAAATATTTTCAAAACATTTTGATCAACTAAACATAGAAAAAAAGAGACATGGAGTAAAATCTTATAATTTCAACGGCACCATCCATACTCACATTTAAATGAAGTTGTGATAGTAATTAAATCGAAATCAGAAATGTCACTAAGGGTGTTAAAGAATTAATATATATATATGAAAAATAATTTGACCTATATATATACTTGTATAATTTTTTACGTATAAAAATATAATTTTTTTGACAAAAGGTATTCAACTAAACACCCTCAATTGCATAACGAGGGAGGTGAAATCATGAATATAGAAAATGTGAAGTGTATCTATAATTTTTAAAACTTATGGGTACCTTGATAAATAGTCAAATATGAAACACCAAGTAGGATTAATAAATAAAGAGCTAAAAATTAAAAATAACAGTATTAACTTTGTCCTTGAAGCTTCAATTAATTGATTGTCCACAATACACGAATATGAAGTGTATAAAATCAACGAGCATCAATCCCTACCAGTAAACACTTTAAAATTTTCCAAAGGCCATGGCATATCAAGTTGAATTCATAACCACGGCCACTACTACAGTCGTCGTTTTTTTAATTTGCTGTATAAATTTCTGGTGGTTCCGCCGTGACAATCACCGCCTACCGCCGGTGTTTACTGTTGTCGACAATGGGGATGCACATTACTGTGCCGTTTGCCTCTACGATGTGAAATTAGGTGAGAAATGCCGAAAACTACAAAAATGTGGCCATGCTTTTCATGTTAACTGTGTTGATATTTGGCTACAGTCTCACTGGACGTGCCCACTTTGCAGAAGGAAAGTCTCCGATCGGCGACAAAGTGAAAGCGGAGTATTTTCTTGTCTGATTTCCCGTTCTGAGGACTTTCTGTCCAAAATTTGCAATCCCCTTAATGAAGAGCTTGTGAGGATGTTGTTTGAAAATGCATTTGCAAGTCCATGATCAATACTTCTTCTTTTTGGAATTATGCTGCCTTTCATTTTCTTCGTTTAATTGATTGTACATTGGGTGATCAGGAACGGCAAACGGCCCAAGGGAAATAGTAAGAATTGAATTCTCACCTATGATGTGCGAAACACTTTACCGTTATATATAGCCTGAGTTCCATTTTCTTATTTATTATTTTTAGCAAATGAATCATTGATTTTCTTAAAGCCATTAGTATTTCTTATATTCAATAATTTTTAGAGCTGCAAGAGTACTTTTGTTGTTGTTCATGAGTCCAAGTGGATATTGTAACTTGAGTTGGAATATTTTTATATTACTTTTAATTTAAAGAAATTTCAGTTTATTCTGAAGTGTTGAATTGTTTCAATATTTAGAATTTGCGTTAAGTTGCCAAATTTTGTATCAACACAACATCCAAGCCTGAATGTGAAGCATCACAATAATCAATGAAATCCTTACATTCCATTGGAAATGTCAGGATAGGCGTTGTAGTCAAAAGGTTCTTGAGCTTTTGCAAATTCTCTTCACACTTATCTGACCATTCGAATGGTACCGCCTTTCGGGTCAACTTGGTCAAATGCGTAGCAATAGAATCAAAGTTTTTCACAAACCTGCGTTAGTAGCTAGCAAGACCCACAAAACTCCAACTTTTGTCACAAAGCTAGGCCGAACTCAATTTTTAATTGCCTCAATATTTTGGTGGTCTACCATCACCCCTTCTTTCGAAACTACATGCCCAAGAAAGCAATTGAGGGAAGCCATAATTCACACTTGAAAAACATAGCCTTCAAATTTTGTTTCACCAGGATACCTAGAACAATATGAAGGTGATCTAGATGCTCATCCTTTCCCTTGGAGTAGATCAAGATATCGTATATAAATATGATTACAAAGGAATCCAAGAATGGTATAAACACCTCATTCATCAAGCTCATAAATGTCGTAAGTGCATTGGTCAACTCAAACGACATTAATAAGAATTCATAGTGCCCATACTGAGTCCTGAAGGCCATTTTAGGTATGTCCTCATGCCTAATCTTTAACTGATGGTACCCGACCTCAAGTCAATCTTAGAGAAAATTGAAGCACCTTGTCAAATGGATAATCTATTTAGGTAAGGGGTACTTATTCCAGTTGGTGACCTTATTCAACTACTGGTAATCTATGCACATTCTCATGCTACCATCATTCTTCTTGACAAACAACACAGAAGTACCCTAAGGAGAACTACCAGGATAAATAAATCCCTTATCAAGCAGTTGTTGAAGCTGAGTCTTGAGTTCTCTTAACTCTGTCGAAGCCATTTGATAGGGAGGAATAGAAATCGAGCGAGTATTCAGATCCAAATTGATATAAAAGTCTATGTCCCTATCCGGAGGCATACTAGGCAGATCTGTAGGGAATACCTCCGGAAACTCTAAAACCATGGAGTAGACTCAATGGAAGGGAACTCTACAATAACATCCCGAAGATGAGCCAAATAGACCATACAACCCTGTCCTACTAGTTTGCTAGCCCGAAGGAAGGATATGATTTTTAATGTCTTAGACTTGTACACCCCTTCCCATTCAAATTTTTTCCTTCCTTTGATCTCTAGAGTTATCGTCTTAGCATTAAGGTTTAGCAAATAAAAATGAGAAGATAACCAATTCATACCCAATATCACATCAAAGTCTAGGATATCCAATATGACTAAATCTACCCATGTCTACAGACCCATAAACATCACAGAACAATCATGATACATGTGGGTTACTACTACAGACTCTCCAACTGCGGTAGCAACTTAAATAGGGGAATCAAGGGTATCACAAATCAAATAGAGTCGTAGAGCAAAACTAATAGACACATAAGAATAAGTAGAACTTGGATCAAACAACACTGTAGCCGTCCAGTCACAAGCAAGAATAGTACATATTATCACGACATTTGATATTCCAGCCTCTGGTCTAGAAAAAGAGCTCTATCATCATTACGAGCAACCCTCTTATCAATCTGTGCCGCTTCCCTCCCTGCATTACCATTTCCTCGGTCTCCATGACCTCCCTAATTACCTCCTTATCTACCCTGTGGACGTCCTCTACCATGATTACCTCCACCCACTAGAACCACTACTCTAGTCTGTTATTGAACCAATCCAACAAGATGCATATGAGGGCATTCCTCTTGAAATGTCTCAGCTCACCACAATTAAAGCATCCGCGGTCACGTGAGAGCCTGCTTACTAATGAATAAGAAAATCCTTGACCACCCTAAGTTGGAGACTATTGTGGAACCACTGAATAACCACCCATAGAGGCAGGCATGGCCGACTAAATCAGATGAGTTGAATACACATCGAAAATGGAACCCTTGGAATACGAACCACTGTAGTTGCCCACATTCCTGGACTTTGATGATCCAAAGATTTTGACTCATTTGGGGCCTTTTAGTTCAACAAATAGTGTCCTTAATGCCTTTTTATGTCCATATCTGATGGTTAATTTTTTTGCATCTATGAAGGTTTAAAGATAAAACGAGGACAAATTCATGCAAAAAGAGACCTAAAACAAAATAAAAATAATGAAAATATGAAGCTGATGTTTGTTTAAGGCACTTGGCGACTTCCCATAAGTGAATAGACCTTGCCGAAAATGACAGAGTTTTCTACTAAAAAGTTCAAAGCAGGTTGGCGAGAATAAGGAACAAATGGTGATCCGCCAAACTCTCTCGGCAAGATGAATTCTACTCGCCAAAGTTGATAGAACAACTGGGCTAAAATGAAGGACAAAAGGCGAGCAATGATGATAGTTGGTGACTCACCAAATGTGAACGGCTAGATTCATTAAGCTCGCCAAGTGTGGTTCAAACACATGAGTCCCAAAGCCAAGGAAGAAATGGAGAGAAGAAGTACAAGTGAGCGACTCACTGAGTGAGTGGGCGAGCTTGACTAACCTTGCCAACTGAGTCACGATATGAAATTTTGGCTGAGTTTTGGGGAAAGTATAAATAGCTGAAAAAAGAGAAACTCACTTTCTGAAATTAGAGTACATAAGAACATTCCAATATTTTTGTGTTAAGAAACCTTGTAATTCATTTCTTTTGTGAATTTGGAGCTGGGTTTCTAGATTTGAAGTTGTAATCCAACAACTCAGATGGTTGAGATTGTTTTGGGTATAATTTCTATTAATTGTATCATGATTAGCTAAAAGTTTGATTCTAGGGGTGTGCGAATGAAGTTCGATATTGATTAATTCAGTGGAACTTTGGGCATTGCTCTGTTTTACAGTATTTCTATGGATTCAAACTAATTGGGATGTGTTAATTTATGAATTATAGTTGTGAATTTTATTCTACTTTAGATCTTCATGTATTTCTTGGAAAAGGTAACATGAAGTGGGTAATTAGTTTGATGCTTGCATAATAGATTTGAATTCCATGTTTGCTTGAGTAAAGGAAATTGGTGTTTCATCTCTAAATGCTAGATTTTCTTAAGAGAGAAAATCTATATTAAAGCAATGCATTTGTTCAGTAGATTACACATGGGAGGGTTTGAAAAAAGCTCCTAAGATAAGCATGTTGTGATTGAAAAATACAACGTGTGTTTGATATTTATCTAGCTTATCCATGGGTAACTAATGTTATTGATCAATCATATTGATTCATTATTTGAAATTAATACCCACATCCGCACACTCCTAGATTATCACTCCACTTGAGAAACACACATTTTAATTCACTCTTGTCAAAATTGGTTAAAATCATCTTAATTTGATATTTGGAATTATCCATCCTTGTTACTATGTTACTACAAAAGACTAGATCACAATTTTACTTCGTAATTGAATTCTTCAATATACCACTTCTTGTGGGATTCGACCCTGATATCATACATTTGGTTATTATATTGCTAATGAATGCTTATTCATTGAGTTGTTATACGAGTAACTTGAGTGTTATTTAAAATGACACCGTTACCGGGGAGTGGTGCCTAGAATTCTTTTAGTGAAGTAATTTTGTGAAATGATTTAGCTGTAGTAGAACACTCATACCATTTGTTTCATTGTTGTGCTCTTGATAGGTGACGATATAAGTGTCAATGGGAGAAATGCCTCTAGTCACAATGGGAAGAATGATGTCATTCAAAATTTAGAGGACGTGAACTTTAATGTTATAGGAAGTACATGAGCTATCCGGTTACCCCCAACTTTGGGTAAGTTATATCTCATGTATTTGGAACCATGATTCAACTACTCCAAATAAAAGGAGCTTTTGGGGGTCTAGCTCATGAAGATCCCCATGAACACATTCGCAACTTTGTGGATGCATGTGGTCCGCTTATTTTCAAGAATATCACTCAACGATCCATTGGGTTGAGGTTGTTTCCTTTCTCTATAATAGGGGAAGCAACGAAATGGTTGGCTAAATTATCAAGGGACTCAATTACTTTGTGAAAAGAATTGACCAAGGTATTCCTTTGGAGATTCTTTCGTCTTTCGAGGATGGTGAAGCTTCAGAACGACATTTAAAATTTCAAGTGAATTGATGGTTAACCAATCCATGAGATATGGTTGAGGTTTCAGAAGCTGTATCTACAATGTTCTAATCACGAGTTGCCAGATAAAGTGTTGTTGCAATATTATTACAAGAGTCTTGATTCTGTGAACAAGGGGTATCAACTCATCCAAGGTGGAATTATGAGACAACTATTTGTACTGGCTTAGAATTTGCTTGATGAGATGACCAAGATCAACCGTGCATGTCATACAAGGGAAGATCAAATGTCTCCTCTCAACATGGGTTTAACTAAAGAGCAACTAGAGAAGAACCAAGAGCATGATGAGCATATGAAAAAAATGATGACCCAACATGACTTGTTTCAAAGCATGTCATGGGAATGGATTCAAGTCAGTGAATGCTGTTGGTGCTAGTAGTAGGTTGAGCCCGGAGGATGCGAAATTCAATGCAATGTATGATGAAGAGGTCCAGTTTTTAAGCAACAAAGTAGGGGGTTATCATCTGAAATATCCAAGCCCGGGTGAGAATAAAGGTTGGAACAAAGATCATGATAATGGTTGGAGAGACCATATAAAGGATTGGTGGGATAGAGGCACAAACTAGAGATAGTGTGAAGATGACAAATATAAATATGTTCCACCTCATGACCGTCCCAAGCCAAAGGAAAAACAGGTGGATCAATTTTTTTTCGAATTGAAGATATGTCCGCAAGATACTTTAACAAGGTAGAAGCATTGACAAGATGTTGAAATGACTCAATACTAATTTCTCCACTTTGACCCAAATTGTCACTTCTCACTCAGTGTCAATCAAACAACTTGAGACTCAAATGGGCTAGATTTCAGCTTATTTAAATCCAAGACCAAGAGAGAGTTTACCAAGTGACACGATTGCCAACCCAAAGAATGACGCTTGAAGGCATGTCTACGTCACGCCACGATATTAAATAAGGCGCTTCTTGGAGGCAACCCAAATTTTAATGGTTTTCCAATAAAATGTAGTTGAGTGTGTAGGTGGTAGTAATGTCCCAAGTTCAGGAAAGATTGGCGAGATGAATACTTAGTTGGCGAGTCACCGAGTAGCTTTAGAGAGCTTATCTTGGCTCGCCTTGTCAGCTCAAAAAATTTGCTAATTATTCTATCAACTTTGGTGGAAAAAATCTCATTCGGCTAGTCGCCGATCCACTTTGGTCAGATAAATCGGGTTCGAGACGAAATTTGAGATTGATGATATGAAGAGGCAAGGTTGGTGAGCTTGAGATCCTTTTGTGAGCCACCAAATTGGTTCGGCGATGTTAGTCACAACCACTGAATGGTCTTTGGTTGAAAGGCCAAGGGTCATTGACCATTTTAATGTTATGTCTTTTAAAATTCCTTAACTTTTCTTCTTCTTAACGCTCTAAGACACAGTTTTAAATAGCCCTTTTGCATTTTTATCTTCAATATTCCCTTGTGGATTGCGTATTTACAAAGAACCAGTCGTCCACAAAACCCTTGCCCCTTTGTATATTGGTTCTTGATCATAGAGGTTGGTTTTCAATTCAAATTTTGTTACCTCTAGTATTTCATGCTAGATGAACTAGTTTGTCTTCTTCTTGAGATTATTGTTGCCTTGTTTAGTGCTCAATCGAAATGTGTCTTTGAATGAATGTGAATGCATAGTTGCCCCATGCCTTTAATAGTTAATTCTTATCTATGGGTATAAAATTTTGTAAGTATTGGGGGTTGTTAGTTGAGATTCATTATTCTTTACTTATGGGTCTTGCTTTTGTATCGTGTGGATGAAGTCTGATTAACTCATAGTCAACAAAGTGACTTAAATTCGTCCAATGATAGATTGGGTGACATCATTCTTAAGGGAAAATCATCATTTTGGTTTTTAATGGTTGAAATTGAGGAAATTTTGGGTACTCAGAGTTGATTGATGTGTTGGGTAGCATTTATAATGTGCAAATTGTGAGCGGGCATTGATCATTGTTTGGAAATTGAGTTAAGTTTTGAAAAATTGGATGAAGGGCTGTAAATTACGTGTTTGGAAAGATCCGTCGATCTCGCCAACATTATTCGATGAGTCGCCGTGTAAGTCCTAGCTCACCCTTTTCTTGCAAATTATTGAGCTTATGATCTGTCAATTTCGGCGAGCTTTCTCTAGCTCACAAATTGTGTTTTGCTACTCTCGACCTTTTCATTAGTTCACCTTTTTTCCTGAATTTTGATGATTGGCTACTATCACTTTTGGCGAGCCAATTTTAGCTCCCCGACCTAGTTAGCAAGCCTTAGGATAATTTAATTATAAGCCTTCATTTTGATTATTTTCAACTAACCCTTCACCCGATATATATTTTGGAATGTTGTGTAATGCAGGTATGGCGAGACCAAATATGTCAGTTACCCGAACGGCTTCTCTAGAAGATTATCCTCCTCCACCACCATGAAAAAGGCAAAGCGGTATTGTGATTTCAGAGATTACTGACAGACTACGAGCCGATTCACGCACATCCAAATGTGTGAGTGAGAAACAAAAGAAAAAGGCTGTTATAGCTCCCCAAGACACTAGGAAGCGTCATTTGATTGATGAAAGTACTACTTCTACCTCCAAGGGGGAGCCACTGAACTATTATTGGACCAAAAATGAGAATGAAGTATAAGGGTTGAGGGTGCTACTACTCCAATCCATAGAATCGGTGCTGCATCTCAAGCATCCCAAAGGAAACGGAATGAAATATGCTCCAACGCAATTCATGACCCATTGTCAAATGCTTTACCTCGGGTGATACCACTGATTGATCCTTATGTTATGAATAGGTTGAAGGCTGCTGGGCTGCGTAGTATATTAGAGGAAAAGAGGTTATAAAGTGATGCTGTGATGAGTGGATACCCAACTGTACGGAACACTATCAAATGAATAGGTGAAACTAGAGCCTAATGATTTTGTTTTTGAGTTTGGTGTGAGGTAATGAGTTGTAAAATGTTGTCCCGAGCTATGGTTGAGGGGTTTAGGGGTTAAACGTCAAGGTACGACCCCCCAAAGACCAACCAAGGGTCCTTGAGGGGGGCCCTAAAGCCTAACCCCCAAGACCCCAAAGAAACTAAAAACTGCCCAAAATGTGATGACCTAAGAATGGGGACCTACGTCCCGTAGGTCCATCCACGCACCGTGGATGGACTCCGTTGGTCAAGGGTTCCAAAACCATGTTTCAGTCACAAACCGCAAAGTGACAGTATGGGGCATGACCCCACCCACAGTCCGTGGGTGGGTGTTTCGTGGATGGCATCTGTTTGTGTCTAGAATCGGCCACGTGTAGGGGTGGTTTGGTAAATACATTTTAAGTTTAGTTAAGTTGGGGGATGGTTATTATTATGATATTTTAAGGGTTTTTAAAGTATTAAAATACCTTTTCTAATTCATTCTACCAAAACACAAATTAGAACCCGCCTCTCTTCTCAAAAATTCTCTCTCTAGAAACCTCCATTGGAGGTGAAGGATTCAAGATTTCAAGCTCAAGACCTCACCATTTTTAGTCAATTTTTGTGTATTTATTCGCTAAAAGGTATGGTAGTCTTCATCCTTGACTTAGTTTCTTTCAAGGAGCCAATTTCAAAGATGATTTCAAGTCTCCAAAGTTCCCCAAAAACCCTAGTTTTCAATCTATGCATGGGTTCAATTCCAAAATTATTTTAAAGCCTTTTATATGATGAATTATGAATAGAATGTTGAATTATTGATGAATTATGGTCAATTTCTTCTATGAACCCATGTTTCCCCCAAATTCTTAAGTTGTGAATTGTGATTGGTAATTGGTTGATCATGAATGTATGTTGAATTGCTTATGTTTTTATTAAATTAGTTATTGAATCATGTTAATTTCCTTATATATTGTAGTATTTTAGATGTTTGGGTTGTGATTGATAAATAGCCTTGAAAGACAAGTTCATGAAGGATCTATGGCAAATGAGTAGAGACCCCTACAAGCATATGAAGTCGCGTTTTAAGGGCCTTTGGATGTGTATGATTATGATGTGAAGTATATGTGTGTGATCTCAATGAAAGAGTTATGATCATGTTTATAATATAATTGTGTTATGATTGAAAGCATATTCTCAATTAACACTCATGAATGATGATAGAATGTGAAGGGTTTCTTCTATGTAATGTATATCTTGAATTGGTAGGCTTATGCATCCTTTTCTTGTATAAATGAAAGTAATATGATGTTGTAACTTGAATTGGTAGGCTTATGAATCATTTTCTTGAATGATGAATGTGTATTGACTTAATGATCATGGAATTGGTAGACCTAATGTTGGTAGCCCTTTCATAAATGACGAATGAATGTAATGATGAACCTCGAATCGGTAGACCTAATATTGGTAGCCCTTTCCTAAATTAATGATGAAGTATTCTAGGTTATTTCTTGAACCGGTAGACCTAGTGTTGGTGGCCCTTCATGATGAATCTAGAAACTAATATGATGATAAACCTTGAATTGGTAGACCTAGTGTTGGTGGCCCTTTCATGTGTGAAATGATGAACCTTGTATCGGTAGACCCAATGTTGGTGGCCCTTCTTGGAAAGTCAATGAGCTTTCCTTAATGTTGCTTGAATCGGTAGACCTAATGGTGGTGGCCCTTTCTTGTGTAATGTACTTTGGGTCGGTAGACCTAATGTTGGTGGGCCTCTGAAGTACAATAATGTTAATGTGAATTAAATACTCTATGGGAATGGAGGCTAAGCACCGAGTGGATATGGTAAGATGGAAACTCTCCCAATGTTAGGCTAGGGTTCCAATGAACATCTTCCTATCCCATAACTATGTGACTACATAGGATGTTAGCTAGTGGAATCCACTTAAGCTAAAATGTTACTAGTTCTACCTTAGGCAAGTAGAACACCTTTATTCGGTGTGGGATCATATGACACCAGATTCCATGACTTAGCTCTCATGGTCTATATCAGTTGAACGCCTATTCCCATCATGTGAGTTGTGCATTATGATTTCTTGAGGAGTTCTATGAAGTGTGGGTGGTAGTATGGGATTCCATCCATGCATTGCACGAGTAGGCTTTGAGAGGGATATAGTGAGTTCTCTAATGTCTTAATGACTAATGTATGAAGGTGCTCTTAATGAAGCTAATGAATAATGTTGATCTTAATGAAGCTAATGAATAATGTTGACTTAAATGTCTAATGTAACTATACTTGAATTGTATTATGAGTTATTTCCGTGTCATGACTTATTAAATAATTCTATCTCTTATGTATGGATATTGTGTAAAGATGGAAATGATGAATGGTAAGTTCAGTTTTGGTGG
Source organism: Solanum chiquidenum (assembly GCA_029582725.1). Lineage (NCBI taxonomy): Eukaryota > Viridiplantae > Streptophyta > Magnoliopsida > Solanales > Solanaceae > Solanum > Solanum chiquidenum. The sequence continues at coordinate 8,787 of JAJOOS010009387.1, read as the reverse complement.
CCTTGATGTGGTACTTAGTGTGGATAGTGGTATGGAACACTATTCATACATTGCACATGGTATAGCTTGGGGTTGCTTGAGGTTAAAGCTTAATGTAATGAAATGTCTTATATGTTGATTATGTTCTAATGTGAAGATATGACTTGTATGTTGGTTATGCGTGTTTATTATGCCTCTTATACTTATGTTCATGAAGTTTTCACAAATTGGCATAAACAATGATTTCCAAATAAAATGTTCTTTTTAAGCATGGTTTTTGCATGGCTATCATACTTAGTACTTAATTGTGCTAACCAATATTTTCTCTTATTTTACTACAAAGTGTAGGTTCCGGCAAGTGAGTTGCTTTCTCTCTAGTTCAAGGGCTTGGATTGAAATTCTTCCAAGGCTAAGTGGTATGTCCTCATAGATCGAGGATAAGTACTTTTGATGTTCCATTTCTTTCATGTAATAGACATTTGATAGACTTTTGATTGTAAAGGGACGTGACCCTACTTTTGTTTCTAGATATTGTTTTAGATGGTCATGTGAGATAATAGACTTCCGCTATTTTAAATGAGTATTTTGATTGTATAGATTTAAATGAGTTTTAATTTCATACCACTTTCCTTATATCAAATGTTATGAATGCTATGAGGCTTGTATGAGTCTTTTCGGAGTCTTGTATGCCGTGTCACTTCCGGGGTGTATGCTCGGGTCGTGACAAACATGGTATCAGAGCATAAGGTTTTGGAAATGGTTTTTAGGATTGATGGCTCACAAGCCACGTCTAGTAGAGTATTGTTCATCGGTGTGAGTCGCGACACATCTATGAGTGATAGGCTATAGGACGTTAGGAAGTTACACTTCTTTCATTATTCGTGAAGTCATTCCATAGAGTTTAGATCTGTAACACCTCGTAAATTAGTGAGTTGAACTAGTGAGTTCTAGAGCCTTTCGTAAGAGTTTTGGAGTGTCGTAAGAAGATTAAAATCAAAAGAGATGGTTCCCGTACTTAGAATAGGGGTTTTAGAGGTTAAACGTCCGGGTATGACCCCCCAAGGACTACCCAAGGGATCCTTGAGGGGGACCCCAAAAATAGTCCCCAAAACTGTCAAATGTGTGACCTACGAATGACCATCTACGGCCAATAGATCAAACCACGCCCCATAGGTCATGGGCGTAGGTCAAGGTCTGTTAAGGCCTGCCAGTTTTTGAGCTTTTAGTTTTTAGTTAGGTGTTTGGGAATTAATTAGTTAATTAATTAGGGGTTAAGGGAGGTCGGTTAGTTAGTTAGTTATTTTACCTCCTATATAAGTCTAATACACCCCTAAACTAAGTCCTTATCTCATTCATCTTAGAACCCCCAAATCACTCTCCAAATATTCTCTCTCTAGAAGTGAAGAAGAAGAAGAAGAGAAGAGAAGAGGGCAGTGTTTCACCATTGATTCAAGATTTGTTTAGGGATTTGATTAAAGGTATGTGAAGCTTATTCTTGTATGGGTTCTTCCACCCATAGATCCCCCATAGTTTCCCCACTCGTGAAATAAAAAACCCCATTCTAGCTAGGGTTGTGCTTGCATTGTGGATAAGGTTTGGGTGTGATTCCAATCTAGTGGATATCACCCAATTATGATTGATTTAGATTTTTTTAATGATACTATGATGATTTCATATGATTTATATGGTAAATCCTATTCTAAATTGATGAATGTGACATTTGTGGGTTTATGCCATTAGAGGCAAATTTCAAGGTTCAAAGGTGATCTTCCTAAATCAATGTCTTGTATACTAATTGATAGTTAGGATCATATAATCATGAATTGAACTATACTTGATTGAATAGGAAGGATCTTGAGTTGTAAAATTAGAATTGAACCTTTATGAATCAATTATGGCTAGAATCACTTAGTAGTAAAGAAGGTGATTGAATATCTTGAAATTAGACATGAATTATGATAGAATGAAGTTAAGCTTGATAGTAGGGATTGTAGCCACCAATGTTAGGGATTTGGAGGTAAAGTCAATATTAAGTTATTGTGTTGTGTATTGCTTCTCTCTTACACACTTAGGCATGCATTGTTAAGGGATCCAAGGGTTCTCTCACATAGAAGGATTCTAGGTTGGCTTAATAACCTAAAATGAATAAAAGCATGTTAGACTAGAATATCTTGAAGTTTTTATGTATGATCCCTTCATGTATAGCTTGGCTTAATAGGATAAGAACAAGGTTGATATCTTGGGATGGAGGATCTATACTCTCCTAAGGTATAGCTTGACTTAGCATTGTAGAATGCATGTCATGGTAGCATGAGTTAGGTGTAGTCATGGTGGCCTAGGATTGAGGATTTGTACTCTCTTATGGGTAGCTTGAACTAGCATTGTTAGGATGCCTTCATGGTAGCTTGACTTGGTTTGGTCAAGACCATTTCATGGTAGCTTTGGGAAAGCGGACTTATACTCTCCTAAGGGTAGTTTGACTTGCATTGTAAGGTGCATTTCAAGGATAGCTTGAGTTAGGTTAGTCATGGTAGCTTGGGATTGAGGAGTCATACTCTCCTAAGGATAGCTTAGGGTTGATAATCATACTCCCCAATGGATAGCTTGCATTTGTATTTTAGTGCACTTGTAAAGGTAGCATGACTTAGTTGGTTTAGGACTATTTCATGGTAACTCGGATAGGACACTTGTATCTTTCCTAGAATAGCTTGGATTTGCATGTTAGTGTTTCTTCCAAGGTAGTTAGCTTAACCTATTTATGTTAGTAAGATGATAGCATGGTCTAGCCTATTAGGGGGTTATTACTTGGTAGCCTTGAATAAAGGGAAATATAATGGAGGGACTAATCCCCAACTAGTGAACATTCATGATAGTCTTAAGGAGTACTTTGTGTGGGTAGTATTATGGGATGCTATCCATACATTTCACAAGTTTGACTTAAGGCTAGGTATGAAGGGTTTCCACGAATAGTATATACTTTGTTTGGGTTGTTGCTATAGTTGCCTTCCAAGATATGATTGACTTATTCTGATAGTTCCTTGTCAATATGAAGTAGGTCTAGAATGACACTTATGAATAGTAAGCATGAATAAGGTTGACTCCAAGGACATGCTTAGTTGTGGGGTAGTATGGGATGTCATATATACATTGCACAAGTGTGCTTTGAGGTTACTTATGAGTATGGTACTCTTATGACATGAAAACCTAAGTCTTGACTATGAAGGTGGACTATGCCCAAGAATGAGTGATGAGTCCACAAATTGGACTCATTTAGGGCTATATTTTAATAGATATTGTGTCCTCAAATGCTTATTTTATCTCAAACCTTTAAGTTTCAGCTATTTGAAGTTTAAAGGAAAGCATGGACACTACTTCACAAAAAGGAACGAAAAGGCTAAAAATAATAAGAAAACGAAGACCTGAGGATTACCGAGTCCACTTGGCGAATCGCCGAAGGGTCTCACTTCGCCTTTTATTCCAGTGTGCTGAGCCCTAAAGGAAGGGATCAAGTCGGTGGAAAAAGGGAGTAGTCGGCGCATAGCTGAGAAGGTCCGCAAAGCTGTACTATGTCGCCCATTGACCCAGGGCACGATGATGCCGAAGGATGGTGCAAGACGGCGATGAACTACACCAAAGGGCGAAATACCGAGTTGATCGGAGATTCCGACTAATGTCGCCGAGTGATTCGCCACAACACATATTTTTGAAAACTATAAATACTCATTGAGAGTTATAGCTTAGTATCAGTTTTAGCGTTACAATTTTTAGTATCAAATTTTAGACAATACAATTTTTAGTACTTTTTACTCTCAAGTTTGGAGAGGGTTTTGGAAACTTGAAGAGTGGAGTTCATCTTCCCCAAGTTGGAAGTGGGTCTTCTCTATTCTTCTTCCTTTGCTTGAATTAAGGTTTAATTTCTTATACCCATTTGATTTCACTATCATTTTAGGTGTATTTTGTTATTTCTTGATGTGTGGCTAAAACCCTCCATTCTTGGGGTGTGATTTAGTAAATATGTGTTGATATTATTGTTGGGTCTTGCTTGCTGATAGGTTAGATGTATTTAAATGGTGATTTCACCTAGTGGTTGTGGTTTAATTTAATGGGTTTGTAGTTGTTAATACAAAGTCATCCATGTGTTTTCGGCTGACCCGAGAGGGAGGTCGCGAAACAAGACCACTAGACTGATGGCCTAAAGAGTGGGTTGACATGAGGTTCATCCCGAGAGGGTGAGCCCTAGTCCCATATCCTAACACTCAGCTCGAGAGAGTTAGTGGGGTAAGACGTAGGCAGGTCTTCATGCGGCAAATGGGTGTCCAAGAGGAACAAATTTGAAACGGGGTAAGTTACCCGAGAGGGAACTTATTTCAATCTAAAGCTTAGCCAGGTCACTAATATTTTGCAAATTTCCTATCGAAAGCATGTACCCAACCTTTTATCTCAACTTGTATTGCGGTCACACCCTAAGAACTTTTCCCCATACTTGATTTTCTTGTTATTTTTGTTGTTTTTATTTACTTGTGACAAAACCCCTAAATTGATATTTGACACTTTTGTGTCCCCCCTTCGATTTATAATATTTTTAATCGTTAATTTCTTTAGCTACGACTAGTTAGAACTAGATTTTATTTTTCTATTAATTCTCAAAACTGCTCCCTTGGGACACGACCCCAACCCTTGGTTGGGTTACTATATTATTGATGATCATAGACACTCGAACCGTAATTAGTGTCATTGGTCACGATAAGCATCAAAATGGAGCCGCTGCCGGGGAGTGGTGTTACTTGAGAATTTTTAGATTAGTAAAATTTATGTTCTTCTTAGTTGTAGTTTACTAACCTTATTTTTAGTTTTGTTTTTCTTTAAATTTGTTGGTGTAGGTCGGTTCCCCGTAGATGGACGCTGAGAATGGTGGCAACTCGGCTGAGTCGAGCCAAGAAGTCAAGAGAGACTTCGAGTTAACCGCACTGGTAACTCAGCTGAATGAGTTGGCCACCAGAATAACAGAGGTGGAAAACCAGTGCAAGAGTCCCGGGAGGTACATACCTCCTCACGAGAGGAAGCAGTCTAGAGACAGGGAGAACAATCGTGTCGAGGACACACTCCAAATCATTCTCCAAAAAAGTCACCGAACAAGATCAACTGTTGGAAGAGATGAAGGAGAGTGTTGAAGTGTTGAATCAAATGGTTGTCTCTAATTCTAGATCAATTCAGCTGATCAGGATACTCCTGAATTATGCGGTGCCTCCTCTTCACTCAAACAAACTATTGCGGTTACCTACTGACACTAGGTCAAACCCAACCAATGGGGAGTGAGTAAGGACTCGCGTCGAGCCACGACGTTAAATAAGGCTTCTTGGGAGGCAACCCAAGGTTTTAAATGATTTAACCTGCTTTTACAAATAATGGTGCGTTATTAGTCCAGGTTTGAATGAGGAAAGTGGTGAAAAATACAGATTGGCTAGAAAAAGGTCAGTCAGCGGACTGCTAAACTGATCGGTGATTTTGATTTAGACTGCCATCTTGATCCCAAGAAATTGACAAGTCTGTAATAATCAGCGGGACAAGGGAACACTTGGCGTATCGCCAAGTGGATCGGTGACCTGAACTAACATCGCCGAACTAATGCAAACTGGATGGTTTATAATGGCCAAAGTTCCTAAAATTTGAACTCCTATTCTTTCCCTCGTTTTAAATCTTCACAAATTCACACCAAGGTAGTATTTTCAATATTCTTATATCTTACTAGTATTTTAGTTGAGTAATCTCTGCTCGGAATTGGATTTCTTTGCTGCCTAGATTTTCAATCATAGTTTAATCGGCACAAAATGTTAGTTAGCCAAATCCCAATTTTACTTTTGAATAGTTTTAACTCTTGTGCAATGATCGTATCTTATTGATGTGTGCTGGGCCTCTCTGACAGGATTAGAATGATTACATGCCTAGTTCAATTCAAAAATCTTGCCTATGTCATCTGATTGTCTAATGTTTGTAATATTGGTGCTTTTTGATGAGTTGGGTCGTGTTCACATGTGGTTTTAATTGATTGGGTGAAGTCTGAGTAACCCATGTTTGTGCTAAATGTCAAAAATTTTCTCAATGATAGAGAGGGTGACACCGCTCTAAAGAGTACATATCGTCAAATAGCCAAATGCGGCAAGTCCGAGAGAAATCTGAGTATTCCGGGGTAATGGGTAATATGGGTCTCGCTTGAATTTCGTTAGTGCATGCTTTAATTTTGCTTCAGGGGTTTATGGGATTGAATTCGAGAAGATGGATTAAAAATAGGCACGTTGAACCATTCGATGAGCTGGGTCAAGCTCGCCGCATCGTTCGACGCTTTGCCCAATGTCTCTATCTCACCCTTAATATCAGGTCAAGTTGAATAAAACTGTTACTTTCGGCAATAAGCTAAAGGTCATCGAGCGCACTCGGCGACTCACCGAAAGTACTCTTGACCGCCTTCTTTATGCTACCTCTGATACCCTTATGCACTGTTACTTTTAGCGAACAAACCTTTGCTCACTGAAAGAGGTTCGGCGACTCGCCGATCCATATGGAGAACCTTTCTGCAGAAGATTGTCTGTGATTTTATTTTTCTTCCTTAACTACTCTCAAATCTTTTGCAGGTATGACTAAACCCAACAAAGCTGGTAGCAACACACAACCCCAACGCAGAGGAAAGGAAAAAGGATCACGATCAATGAGGATGAACTGCATCCATGCACAAGGCCACCAAAATTTCCATAACCGGTGGAAAAGGCAAAGGCAAGGACAAAACTATTGAGCTATCAGATGTAAGTTCCGACAGTACTGGTTTCTACACCAATGACCCAATAACATATGATGGTGAGAGCATGGGTTCTGATGAAGATGAACTGATGGAGGCACAGAGGAATGAGTTATGATCTAAACAAATGAACGACCTATCTCGGATAAAAAATCCTCGATCCACCACTCAGACTCCTCCAGTTTCATAGAAGGCAATAGTATTGGCACCTCCAGACAAGGCCCACCACCTAAATCAACAAACAGACTCAAGTCTGAAGGGCTGAGAATGATCATTGAGGAAAAATGACTCTCCATAGATAGGGTGATCGATAAGTATCCTGAGATAATAGATTGCCTGAGATATCATAAATTTCAATTATTCACCAAACCCCGTGACTCTTACATACCAAGCTGGGTTAGAGAGTTCTATAATGCATATAGTGCAATGGTGCCTCTACGGAAGAGGTTGGTGTCATCCTTCAAAGCAGTTGACTATGTGGTCGTCATAGGAAAGAAGGTAGCTTCTGACATCGAAGCTATGAACAGAGCTTTAGGTATGTTCGATAAGATTAATGATCACTGCCAAGACTTAATCAGAAAACAGAAGCTGGACGAGATGAAAATGTGGTTAGCCCCGCTGATCTCAGACGATGAGGCTCCGAAATGGCTAGAAGAAGGAGTTTCTATTAAAAAGAAAGATTTGAGCATAGCTGCAAGATACTGGTTCGGGTTCATCAGCAACACAATCATGCCATCCTAGAATAGGTCAGTTCTTCACCTTGCAAAGGCAGCTTGCCTGGGTTGCATCATAGAGAAAACACGGATAAACCTAGGGGAAATCATTGCTTCAGAGATGCATATGCATGCAAAACAGAGCCAAACATCTCTTCCTTTCCCCATATTGATCACAAAATTATGCAAAAGAGCTCAGGTGCCTAGAGATGCAAAGAAGAATGTGGAATTGGCTGCCATCGCCGCCACTAATATATGAAAGATCAAAGCCGAATATCTTAAGGACCAAGAAGGAAAGAAATAGAATGAAGCTGTGGCAACTAATCCACACCTGCGGAGGAATCCTCGCCCACTCCGGCACCTAGGTCTTCAGGTATACCCGTTCTTTCTTCTCATTCACAGACTCCAGGTCCCTCTATTTTTGTGGTATCACATGGACCCACTGCTGCGGTTGCATCCTGCGAACCAATCACTCAGGCATCCTTGATCCGGATGGGACAGCTTGCCCAATCTGCTAATTTCTAGACTGCCAACATAGAAAACTCCAATCCAGGAATGATACAGGCTGCCCTCGATGATGTTGTGACACTACTGAGCACAACTATTGATGCTCTGGCGGCCAAGATAGCCAGGTGTGAACGTGACCAAAGAACCACAAAAGAGGTGACTGACTTAAAGGTCGCTATTGCAAAGTTGAGGAGAGATGTGGACTACCTCAAATCCTCTGATGTGTCCATGATCTTTGGAACAGTGGAGATTCCGAACGGGTCTGAGATGCCTCAGACCAACACTGGACATGGAGACGGAGCAAAACAGACAGCCGATCTTGACTCAGAGGAAGAGACTGGCGAAGAGATGGTTGAGGGAACTACAGCAGACGACATAGCCGAGACCGAAGAAATCATGATAGACACTGCTGTACAAGACTCCTTGGCAAAGACTCCTGCTGCTGGACCCAGTAGAGCTGACCCCTCTGGAATTCACTCTAGGCACTGATGCCCAGACAGATGGAGCGACTACTTAGCCAGGATCCCCTCTTTACCTCCCACTATGCCTTTCTTTATATTGCCTTTCGAATTCTGTGTTAATTGCATTTGAGGATAAATTGCTTTTAATTGTAGTGGGGTGAGTGTCACGACCCGAGAGTACCCCCTAGCGTAACATGGCGTATTCGACCCCGAAGGGGTCTTATACAAGCCACATAGTCATTCATTGCATTCAATAATGAAAATAGTGCGGAATAAAAAACTTATTTACATCCACACATTCAAACTTCATTAAAACAACTTTAAAACACACAGCGGA
>JAJOOS010009386.1:0-67630 GCA_029582725.1 Solanum chiquidenum | reverse complement strand
TAATTCATAAACTAAATGAATCTACACAACTAGGGTTCTGAGTTTCATGCAAGAAGCTAAGCAACAATGTTACAAAAACCTGATAATCAGATTAAGAAAACTATAATAGCTAAATCATAACAATTCTCTAAAGTTCTAGAAACCCTAGGTCTAACCAAGATATAGAGAATCAAGAGTCAATATTTGTATATCTGTCCTAGCTAGTGTAATTCATAAACTAAATGAATCTACACAACTAGGGTTCTGAGTTTCATGCAAGAAGCTAAGCAACAATGTTACAAAAACCTGATAATCAGATTAAGAAAACTATAATAGCTAAATCATAACAATTCTCTAAAGTTCTAGAAACCCTAGGTCTAACCAAGATATAGAGAATCAAGAGTCAATATTTGTATATCTGTCCTAGCTAGTGTAATTCATAAACTAAATGAATCTACACAACTAGGGTTCTGAGTTTCATGCAAGAAGCTAAGCAACAATGTTACAAAAACCTGATAATCAGATTAAGAAAACTATAATAGCTAAATCATAACAATTCTCTAAAGTTCTAGAAACCCTAGGTCTAACCAAGATATAGAGAATCAAGAGTCAATATTTGTATATCTGTCCTAGCTAGTGTAATTCATAAACTAAATGAATCTACACAACTAGGGTTCTGAGTTTCATGCAAGAAGCTAAGCAACAATGTTACAAAAACCTGATAATCAGATTAAGAATACTATAATAGCTAAATCACAACAATTCTCTAAAGTTCTAGAAACCCTAGGTCTAACCAAGATATAGAGAATCAAGAGTCTGACTGAATTCTAGGGACCTAGTGGATGAAAGGAATCCACTAATGAAATCTCACATACCTGGTGACGAATTCAATGGAGAAATCTATCAATTTTGGGGCTGGAACTGAAGAAAATTTATGCGTTCTTGGAGAGGGCTTGGTCGATTGTTTCTTCTCTTTTTGCTCTAGTTTTGGAAAATTTTGGAGAATGAATCGCTTAGGGTAAGTTCTGACTAAGTCACTAGGCTAAAACTGACCAAAACGACGTAGTTTAGGGATTAAACGATGTAGTTTAGGTGTCCAATGCATAGGGGAAAAGACCAAAATGACCCTAACTTAAAAGCTGTTGTGGCCAATGACAGGCCTGACCGACGGACTGACTGATAGTCCATCCTGTCAGTCGTCGATTGGCTTTAGAGACTGGGGATAAGGGTCATGATCCATGGATCCTAGACCACGGACTATGGTTTGACCTACGGTCTGTAGGTCCTGCCGTTGGTCTAGACTTAAATGGAAATTCTGGGGGTTCTGGGGAAGGAGCTGATGTGGCCAACCACAGACCCCACCTACGGTCCGTGGGTCAACCTACCGTCCGTAGGTGGCTTCCGTTGGTGGCACCTGCAACTTCTAAAAATCTGCATTTTTGTCTCTTGTTGAATACAGGGTGTTACAGTAGTCACAACCTTCAAGGGAAATCAAGAACCATATCTCCTGGAAAAGGCGATTGAGGAGTTCTGCATAGGGTTTCATCAATAAGGTCCGTAGTTTGAAAATGTGTTGGTTTATTGGCAAGAAAGTCAGAAAAGGCCTGAGAAGATATTGTTTTTAAAATATGAAGAGATGCTAAAGGACCCGAAAGAGCAGGTGAGGGAACTAGGATTGTTTCTTGGGAAGCCATTTGAGAAGGAAGAGGATTTGGAAAAAAGTACTGTAGAGGTGTAGTTTGGAGAGATTAAGGAACTTGGAAGTGAATAAAATGGATTTGTTATTTATGGAGTTTCGAATGGTAGTTATTTCGAAAAAGGGATTGTTGGTGATTGGAAGAATTACGTGAATCCTGAAATGGAAGATCCAATTAATCAAACAACACTTCTCAAGTTCAAAGACTACAGATTAGAGTTTGAGAATTGATATCCCTTTCTTTGTGTTTTTTCTCTTCATTCCTTTTCTATTGTTCATGAATACAGGTGGAAGAAAAAGCATAATTCCCTGATGTCATAGGTTACCTTTCATTCTTTCTCCCCTGCGACGTTTCCAAAGGGATAATGGGGTCCCATGCTCTTGTGAGCTGTATTTGATTTCTCAATTTTGTAGCTCATTATAATTATGTGTTTCTATTTCTTTTTCCGTCTATTCCCCATTTTATTTGCCTTTTATTTATTTAAATATTAAAAATGTGAAAATATAGATCCTTGTGTTATATTTACTAATGTCAATTTAGATTAGATAAGCGAATCTACTCTTTTTCCAAAAGAGTATATCTTATTTCCTTAATTCTAAGTAGTTTTTTTAATCTTTTGACTTCTTTTAGTGAAAATTCTACTCATGTGGATCATGTTATGTTTGGTATTGTGTTGTATTTTAAGCTTGTTTTCAATTGCGAGATTTGTTCTAGATCAACTCACCCAAAATAGTAAATCATTATATTTCCTTTTGCAAACCAATTTGTTGCCGTATAAAATATTTTTATGATGACAAAAATTGAAATGTTAATGAAAGAATATGCCTAATTATATTCATATATTTGTTTGTAACAAAACAAGAAGCACAGTCAAGCCCAAGTTGAGAAGAAGAAATTCTCAAGAGACAAGACAATGAGTAATTAAAATTTGTAACTTGCGTTTATATTACATTGTTCTTCTCTTTCATTCCTAAAATGCCTATTTGTTTAAGAAGAAATTAATGTAGTTATTTTCCCTAATCAAAATCAAAGTTTATTATGTTTTTATTTTACTAAAACTAATATATTAGTAATTGTAAGTATGGTATACATACTTTTTTCATGGACTTATTTACTTAATCTCTCTATAGATTAACATATGGATCAAACCACATAGTTTTGATAGACTTAAGCATTTCCTTTAGTTTTCTCAAGAAGATCACGAACTGCATTAATAGTAAGCGACTTCTACTAAAAATAATCAAGTCCAACATCTATGAATGATTCTTCTCATCTTTTTTTTCGTGGGAAGTCATTCTCACTATCAAGCTACCAACATGCATATCTTGAAGTTCCTTAGTTGCCTGCATAATAGAAAATATGTCTAATAGGTTTGTACTTGAGTTACATCAAAATTAAAATGTTTTAAAAAAATTGAATTAGAGTTTATAAACACATACTTGGTGACTGTTCATTACTGACATATCTATGTCCATCAGAATCAAATCAAAGCATGCACCACTGTGAATTGTGATGAGCAAGAACTGCTTCTTGGCCATTTTCGCCTCATGAGTTTCCACACCAAATTTCCTTAGAAGTGCTTTATGGACCATTTGAACTACAATGTCATCATCTATTATAAGTGGTCGAAATAGTCTGATGGATCCTTGTACTTGTATGAGTTTGTCTTTTGGACCCTTCTACTTAACCCTTTATGAACTAAACCCATTGACACTTAGTAGTACAACATGTGGATGCCTTAAAACAACATCGAGCCTTGACAGAGCCTCTGAGTAAGGTAATGAAATGAAGTTAAAGTAGGAACACGTTAAACCTCCCTCCCATCCTTCTGCTCACCAACATAGGCATTAAATATGATAAGAGCTCATTGAAGAGGGGAAAGAAATCTGCCTTGAATGTTTTAATTACTATACCCAATATTTCACCAGCTTATAAGGATTTCAAAATGATAAACGTGATAACGCGAAATACATTATTAATGATAAACAAATCTACCACTCATTCTTGAGAAACAATCTTATGTAAACACACTTTGTCAAACACTTCTTTTTCTTGCTCATTTTCCTTCCCGAGTAATTCCTTTTTGTAGGAATAAAAGTCTTTAGCTTTTTCTCTCTCTACTCGTTTGTTTGTTTGACTTGAACTGCCTGTGATGACCTGCTTAGTCTCATCCACAATGCTTCTGACTTCATCCAAGAGTAGTCCAGATATCTGAAGTCCAGAGTAGAATACATAAAATGATTAAAATATTAAAGGTCATGAGAAGGACTAATAGTAAAATCGTTCTATATGTTTCAAGATGTAATTAGGATTAAAGTGCAAGTTCAAAAATAATTTGTATCTCTAGTAATTACTTGTCCCCCAATATGTGGTCTTGCTTGTCACGACCCGAGCCTACACCCTGGACGTGGCCGGCACTTGAGAACCATTGCTGGTCCCCAAGCGAACCCTCATCATGGCTGACTACAAGCAGAAGACTAACTCAAGAATACAAAGCTTAAAAACTGAATAAAAATAATATATTCAACTCGCCATAAAATAGGCAACTTAAATCTTTAAAACATTTAAAAAAATGAATGAACAGACTTATGAAACTCTATTGTCTATCTATGAAGCCTCTAACTGACAAAGATGGAAGTTGGGACAAGACCCACGACATCCTAACAAATTATATAACTAAAAGTACAAGTGGAACCCTCCAGAAGCAAGGAGGCTCACCATACCTAACTCGAACTGCATGTGGTATCAATGAACTGCCTGTTGATAATCCTGAGTATATGTATCTACATCATGAAATGATGTAGGCCAAATGACTCTATACATGGAATGTTCGCATGTAAGGGGAATTATAAAGCATAAACATAAGCTTGAACTGGTGGAATAAAAACATACTTACCTTTTCTCAACTCACTTAACTCAACTCAACTCAAGGAAACATAGTTCAATTCAACTCAGAAAAAATAGGGATCAACTCAATGATAAGATATTCAACTCAGTGAAATAAGACTCGACTCAATAATAAGATACTCGACTTTGGGTACTCAACTCTGGCTCTTCAACTCTGGATACTCAACTCAATATAAAGCAACAATACAAATGCAATATATGGAAAGCTTTTAAAAGAGTAGAAAACAACTCAATGTATTGAGAAATGTAATAGTAACTCAGTTTGTATGCAAGGATACAAGATAAAATCTACTTGTATATGAAAATACAAAGTAAACTCTGTGTATATAAGAACACAAAATATCTTTGTGGGAGTTTCTCTAACCGACAACCATCACTATGAGCTATGTGATGTTACAACATTTTGCCTCATGCTGCCAGGGCCGTCCTATACTTTGTCGGGGTATAGAACCTACTACTAAGTGGATCCACTAGTCTATGCTAAAATTATTAAGGAACCATCTAAAAAGCATGACCCCTTTCTATCCATGATGGCTACATGGTTTATGGAGACTTTGAATTATCTAAACTCAAACTCGTCCCCATATCGGTGCTCAATACTACTCCCAAAATGTAATTAGCTCATATGTTTTAAAAAAACATAACTCTTTCTATGGTTTGAGATTATTACTCAAAAACTAGCTCAAAAGCTCTTTTGGAAATCGGTGTTTCCTCTCTTGTTTAAATGTGAAAATATTTACTCTTTGGGAATACTTAGTTCCCATATAATCTTTTGAAAAGAAACATGAACTCGACTCTACTCTTTCTCAAACTCAATGCTCAAGTCTTTAAAACAAGTTTTAAAAAAATTTGTTAGAAGATGTCTTAAAATAGGGTTCATGCCGAATTATGGACGTGAACGACTCAATTTAAGGTTTTCAATAACTATAGATAGAACTCAACACTCAGAACTCAACAACTCAGAACTAAAGAACTTTAATGATACTTCTCATCTCAAGACTGCTTAATTCATAAGGTTTATGCGGAATTATAGGGATAAACTACTAAACTCAAGGACCTCATGGGTAACATGTAATATTTCCATGATTAGGAATATAATCTCAAAAGGGTTACGAACTCAATACTCAAGACTTAGAACTTGAAGATACTACTCCTCTCAAAGATGCTTAATTTATGAAGTTCATGCGGAATTTATGGGCATGAACGACTCGACTTGAAGGTCTAAATAACAATATGGAACTCATGTATACAACTCTTATCATTCTCATACTTGCTCAAAACTTAGTTCAAATTGATAGTTGATCTCAAAGGATTCACAATTGAACTCAAAGACTTTCTTGAACTCTACTCATAACTCTGTCTTTAATTTGACTTATGAATTCAAGAGTCATGGTTCATGATATGAATGATCTCGTGATGATAAAGTAGACCCATGAATACATTCTCCTCATTCTCATACTCACTTGCTCGAGTCTTGATACAAGTTATTAGAAATTGTAAAAGACTTCTCAAAACTCAACTCTTCAATCTACCTTGAATTTGAATTATGAATTCAAGGTTATGATCATGTTAGGAATGATTTCTAAGTGTTTATTAGTAGTTTAGAGTGTTTAGAATCGATAGGGCTTGAAGGTACCCTTTTAACGGACTCAGACGGACAAAACGATGGAGAAGGGGTGGGGGAAGGCAACCCTGGAGCACTAAGTGGTGCAGGGCGCCAACTCTCTACCTACAGAGGTGTGGTTGTGGCATGCTGGCGTAGGGCGCTAGGCCCCAACCCAGAAAACCCCGATGACTTTCTTTGGTCGTTTTCTCACCCTAACTAGCCTAAAATTGAACGGTTTCTTCCCCAGGCACTTAGATTCGATTACTCAACATAAGTACACTCTAATATACTCAATACAGCCCTCAAAACACTCACTTTCATCTCAAGAAGTCATCAAAACCCCAACAAAACAAGATTTAGAAAGAAACTTCAAGAAAAGTTATCAAGAACTTAAATCTTTCAAACTTTATGGACGAATTCGATTATGAAAATCATGTTTGGAGTATGGGTGAACGAACTAAATACTATGGAAACTTACATATCTCTTAGGAATCAAACCCATGGTAAAAATCCGCAACAACTCTCAAGAATCTCGACGAACGCCTTGATCTTTTCCTCATTTGTCTTCTTTTCTCTTCTTGAACTCTCAACTAAAACCCTAGGCGTATATTAAGATTATAAAACTGAAACAAATCAGTTTATACCGCTAAAACCTTACTAAAAATGAATTAAATCTGATTGGGTAAGGAAAAGACCAAAATACCCCTCACTATTTTCAGGTAGCATTCCTTAATTGGACAGTCTGACTTCAAAAGGGCATATCTCACTCATCCGAACTCAAAACTTAGAAAACTCAGTTGCATTGAAAAGCTAATTCAAAGACCTTTCATTTTATATCTTATGCATGTACTGAAAGTTATGGTCGTTTGAAGTTGACCCAAAACATAGAAGTACTTAGGAATGACTTGAATGAACTCTCTATAGTTCTTCTTGAAACTCAAGGTACTTCATCTAGTGAACTTAACACTCAAAAATTTTAAATTCCTCGGTAAAACTCATTTTTATTCAAGTGGTGTGTGAATCAAATTATTGAGCGCACCTCGACAAATTTCACGGAGTACCTATGACCTCTCCAGGTAACTCTATTCCCCACTCATATAATCTATAACTTAACTTATACAAGTATACTATCAAATAGACAAGAGTTTTGGAAGTCTAGCATTATCTTGATAAACATGAATCTTTCATTCATCACACGTAAAAATGGTGTCAAAACTATGTACAAATTGAGATGGTTCAATGACAAATTTTTCTCACTTTACAACATAAGTATATATTGGATGAAGATGATCTTTTAATGATTGATACATTTATCTATCCGTTATTTTTCTTTTGGATGTAGTTAACTATAAGTTCTGGAGAATTATTGGTGTGCTTTCATTGACCTATTTTTTTTTTATAAAAATATTCAATATATTGAAATAATTAACTCTTAGAGTTTACATTCTCACCTAATCCAATTGTTCATATAACAAACTCTTGATATAGCCTTTTTCTTATTTTTTATTCAGTGGCTTTATGAGAATCCTAGAAGTCAAGTTTCATTCAAATTAGTTAATAATTAATCGTTTTGACTGACTGGTTTTACGTAAATAATAAGTAGGAAGGGGATAGGAACAAAGATAAATAGTTCAGTAGCAACAAATGCAAGAATTATTTGTTGCTACTGAACTAATTACTCTAGTTCCTACCTCTTTTTTACTTATCAGTTACGTAAAAACTGTCATTCAAATTGATTAATTATTAACTAATTTGAATGAAACTTGACTTCTGGGATTTTCTTCAAGCCACTGAAATAAAAAATACGAAAATGCTATATCAACCATTGGATCAGATGAGAATGCAAACCGTAACAATTAATTATTTCAGTATATTGAGTATATAAAGAAAAAAGAAAAGTTTGATTCTTTGTCTCGCTAAGCTACTCAACTTGTGGGAGCTAAGGAGGAGAGGATTTGCCTTTATGTGAAGGGACTTAACACTGATTTGCTAGTCTTATCTGTGCATATGACTTTTGCAAGGAAGAGTTTCGATGAGGTGACCGACTATGTGAAGAAATTGGAAGGAGTTAGGTAAGTTGGGTAGGCTAAGACATTGGCTAAAAGGTCAAAGAATGTAGGCAACTTCATTAATTCCTATTCCAGGGGTCCTGGTCAGTATGTATATTTAGCTCACCAACTTTACTAGCTTTTACGGGTGGTTATTTAGAGGTCACACAACAATAACTAGCTCTGTGTGGTCAATGAGCTTCTTATTCGTCAGCCATTAGGACTTCACTTGATCGAGGATGCTTCAATTGTGGTGAGATGTGTCACTTAAGAGGGAATGCCCTCACAAGCAAGTGGGCAGCTAAGCACAACAACATTTTAAAGGTTGTGGTACCAGCAGGTGAAGGTGGTTATGGCAGAGTACGCCCATAGGGGGGTCAAGGTAATAATTAGAGAGGCTATGGGGAAGAGGAAATGGTAATGTTGGGAAGAGAGAGATGCAACCGGGTAGATAGGTTACCTGAGATGATGATAGAGCTCAGTGTTACACCTTCTCGGGCAGGCTAGGCCTAGACATTTAATGTCGTGACAATAGGTACTAGTCTTATATGTGACTGGATGACTTCTATATTGTTAATATGTATCGGTTAAATTTACGTTGGACTTGACTTAATTTGTGATATCCTTGTGCCCCCATTCATGTTTCTACTTTGATTGGGGAGTCTTTTGTAGTAACCCGTGTGTATCGTACTTGTTTTGTGATGTTTGTGGGTTGTCGGACTTGGTAGATCTACTGATTTTGGACATGCTAGACTTTGGTATGATCTTGGGTATGACTTGGTTGTCTTCTTATTATATTGTATTGAATTGTAATTCTAAGATAGTCACTCTAGAAATCCTGGGTAAGGATAGATTAGAGTGGGAAGGTGTGTACAAGTCTAAGCCATTAAAGATCATATCTCTTATTCGTGCTAGGAGTTTTTTTGGGTACTGGTTGTTTGGCCTACTTCTCTCACCTTTGGGATGTTAGTGTGGAGTCCCCTTCTTTTGAGCCAATCCCAGTAATTTTAGAATTTCAGGATTTATTTCCTATAGATCCTCCTGGTATGCTCTAGATAGAGATATTGATTTCTACATAGATTTAGATTTGATTACTCATCAAATCTCCATTGCTCCTTATCACATGGCTCCTGTAAAGTTGAGAGAACTCAAGACTCAGGTTCAGGACCTCTTAGATAAGGAATTTATTCATTCCAGTGCTTCACCTTGGGGGTGCTCCAATCTCTTTTTTGACAAAGAAATATAGTAGTATGAGAATGTGCATAGACTACAAAAAATTGAACAAGTTTACTAACTAGAATAAATATCCTTTATCCCGCATATATGATCTTTCGATCAATTGCAGGGTGCTTCAGTGTTCTCGAACATTGATTTGAGGTTAGGGTACCATCAATTAAACATCAAACCCTAGGAGATACATAAGAAAACATTTTGGACTTGATACGGTCATTATGAGTTATTGATAATGTCCTTTCGATCTACTATGCACCGACATCTTTTATGAGTTTGATGAATGTTGTCTTCAAGCTATTTTTGGATTTCTTTGTGATCATGTTAGATGATATTATGATCTACTCCAAGAGTAAGGAGGAGCATGTAGAGCACCTTCTCATTGTTCTAGGTATCCTAGGGAAACAAAAGTTGTATGCCAAGTTTTCAAAGTATGAATTTTGGCTGACTTCGACGGTCTTCTTGGGGCATGTGGTTTTGGAAAAAAAGGTGATGGTGGATCCCTAAAAAAATGAGGCAGTTAAGAATTATGTCAGGCCTAGCTTTGTGACTGAGGTTACGAGCTTTGTGGTTCTTGCTAGCTACTACAACAGTTTTGTCAAGATATTTGCTTCCATTTCTACACATTTGTCTAGATTGACCCAGAATGAGGTACCCTTTGCATGGTCTGAACAGTGTGAGGAGAGCTTCCAAAGGCTTGAGACACTTTTGACTACAACTCCCATCCTACGTTTGCTGGTGGAAGGTAAAAACTTTATTGTGTTTTGTGATGCTTCACATTTGGGTTTGGGTGTTGTGTTGATGCAGGACAAGAACGTTATAGCTTATGCTTAAAGACAATTGAAAACTTATGACAGAAACTACCCAAACCATAATTTAGAGCTGATAGTGTTTGCACTTAAGATCTTGCAACACTATCTTTATGGTGTTAAGTGTGAAGTGTTCACAGATCATCGCAACTTACAACATCTGTATACTCAGAAGGATTTAGAATTTGAGGCAGAGCAGGTGGATGGAGGTTTTGAAGGATTATGATGTGACCATCTAGTACCATTTGGGCAAGGCTAATGTGGTGGCAGATGCATTGAGCCGGAAGACAATTAACATGGGAACTTTGGGTTGCTGAGGATGTCTAAGTGACCCTTAGCTAAAAAGATTCAGAATCTAGCATCTAAGTTTATGCAATTGGGGTTTTCATCAAAAGGGGGGGGGGGGGTTAGACAATATTGAGGTTAATCCCATATTTATAGAGAAAATCAAGTCTAAACAGTCTGAGGATGACAATTTGGACAAGCTTAGGAATAAGGTAGTGTCCGGGGAGACTCCAAACGCCACACTCACTGCAAGAGGGGTACTAAGTTTATTACAAGGTTTCGGATATAAGAATCGAAGAAATCATAACAAAGTTCTCCTACAACAAGATAAGGTTGCATGTTATATCAAAATTAAAGACATTTGTGTAAAATAAGTGAATAACATTATAGAAACTACACAACATGCCATTAATAGAAAATCGAAGTAGGAAGTAGCTGGGACGAGTCAATGCTGATACAGTGAAAATTACAAATCTTCCCTAATGCTGAAATATCATTATCATAGGCCATTACATTCTCATGTAGTACAACATTTGGGTGCCTTTTACAGAGCCTTTGAATAAAGGTAATAAAATGAAGTTAAAGTAGGAACACATTACACCTATCCTTGTCCTAATGCTCCAGGAAAAAAAGGAGGAAAGGTTTCAACACCATACAATACCTCCCACTAGAGACTTGTAAGCAGATCCACCATATTCTGCACACACACCGAGTCCATAAGCAGCAGCCTGGATCTCCCATGTTCCAAAGCGATCTGTTTCACTCGTAATGCAATACAAGATTTCACTCAATAGCATTTAAAACATGCAACTATTTAGGGATGCCAACCAGGTCAAAATTCAAGAATAAGTTGTATGGTATAATGCTTTGAGAATCGGACCAATTTGGATGAAAAAAAAAACGAAGCCACACATCCGTGAGGGAACTAACAAATGCATCCAACCATATAAAACAAGAAAATTATACACTATATTAAAACTGGAGAACATTGGCAGAAAGTAAATCATAGCCATTTGTTTATATTCTCATACTAACCTTGTTTGCCTCGTCTCATAATTTATCTTTGCGA
Organism: Solanum chiquidenum; assembly: GCA_029582725.1. NCBI lineage: Eukaryota > Viridiplantae > Streptophyta > Magnoliopsida > Solanales > Solanaceae > Solanum > Solanum chiquidenum. Next base: position 56,000 of record JAJOOS010009386.1, on the reverse strand, counting down.
ACTGCCATCCCTATCAAAGTTATGCACTCGATGCGATAAAGAGTTATCCATTGCATTTACAAGGATAGTTTTCAAATACGACATTACAACATCAAAGTACTTCTGGAAGTTCTACTGTTTAAACATCACATACTAACCACCAGTTGTGTTAGTGTGGCAGAGATTTGATCCATACCTGACACTATATTTCTCCTTCCCATACTTACCATAGGGTAGCTTGAAATTTCTCAGAGGTACATATTAATTAGCATTTTTATTCATGCAATTTAACCTTGACTCTGTTAAGATTGCTTGGTGCATGGTAGAGTGTTTCATTGCTTACAAGGTGATGGTGGCCCAATTTGTGGCGCTCTTAGAGGAGTTGCTGCATTAGAAGTTGATGCAATGGAAAGATTTGTTCATATTTCTTAATGGTTAAGTTTGGGTGTTAACCATGGATCATACCATTGCATCAGCTTCTAATGTAGCAACTCCCGCAAGAGAACCGCAAATTGGTACATTATCACCTTGTAAGCAATGAGCACTATCGTGCGCCTATAAATTTCTACAGACTCAAGGTTAAATTCCATTAAAAACAATGCTAATTAACATGTACCTCTGAGAAATTTCAGTCCATAAAGCCACCATAAGAAGACATTTCAGAACTAAGGCAAGGACAAGATTTTGGTTTTTTAGATCTACCAATTCCTAAAAAGGACTCGGAAAAGATTATTTAAATAAAATATACCAATTGGACAATGTAGAATTGTCCGTGTCTCCTTTGCAAACTCTCCAGAACACAATAAATAGTCAATACAATAGGTAGTCAATATAAGATACCAATTGTGCTGTAGATTCTTTACTAGAAAGAGGCAGCAAATTTCATTTGCAAAGTCGTATTTGCACGTGTACATTGAAACTTAGGTTCTATCAACCAATCATACTATCAACCAATCATTTCTTGTTGCATCTCAGATGAATAAAGATCTAATGTTGACAACTTGACCTTCAATGGAACTCTTAATGCTACTACTAATTCAACTCCTGCTAATATGCCAAGAGATGGAAGTTCTATGACAATAACGATGGTGGTATGTAAGAACCTTGACACAGTGATTTTGCATCGGTTGATGACACTATTGAATACCTGGTTCATGCATCAGTTGACGACACTGTTGAATACCTGTTGAACCAGAAGGATGCAAGCCATTGTTATTATGGTGAATTTGGGTTATTTTATCTAGCGACTAGGAGCTTGACATCAACCTCCTTGCTTGAAAATACTCATGCTCTCATTTCTGCTAATAGTGATAGTGGAGAGAGAACAATGGATGTGGTCACTTTTCCAGTTAAGTTTTTACACTTAGAGGAGTGAAATGTAATCTGGAATATTGATTTGCATATATGGGTTGCACAACTACCAATATTAACAAAAATGATAGCATTAGTATTTTCAAGCAAGAAGGGCGACGTCCAGTTCGCGATCGGTGGACAGAGTAAGCAAAATTTACCATGAGAACAATGGTTACATCCTCATAATTAGAGAGGTATTCAAAAGTGGCTTCAACTCATGCAGAATCACTATGTCCAAGTTCTTGGATACTACCATCTCTTCTTTTAGTAGAACTTTCATCTCTTTACATATTAGCACGAGTTGAATTAGTAATAGCATTAAGAGTTTCATTGAAGGTCAAGATGTCAGCATTAAATCTTGATCTCTCCATCGAGATGTAACAGAAAATTGTAAGTTGTTTCATAGAATGATTGAGTGATATTTAGAGACCTCTTCCGTAATAGAAGAAATGTGTTGGATCGAGGAATATTTTGATGTGTGGAAAATAGGACAACATATGTAATAAACTAGTTCCACAAACATGTTCCTCCCAGGCAGAGTCCAAGTGGAATTTGGAGAAGTTTTAGTGCGGAGAAAGAAGTTCAAAGCGGTGAATGAAGTACAAGACGTGGGAGTTAGTTTAAGGCTACAAGGAAACTGAAGCAGTAAGAGATCACTGATTTCAACCTAAAGTAGGAAAAGTGTCATGCCTATGAATAGATTAGAGTTTTCTAATGATTTTTGCGCACTTACATAGAGAGATACAAGCAAAACACAATCAACTAATAGATAGTTCGTATTTGAGAGAGTTTTGATTGAAGATTTCGAGTGTTGCGGATACGAAGAACTAGTTTGAATAACCTGATCTTTAGGATTAAGTTTTCTAGTTTTGATTCAAGTTTATTTGTTTAGTTGATTATAGAGTTGTAATCTTCTGTTTCTTAGCTTAGTCTATTCTTCAAGTTGGGTCAACTTGAAGGAGGGGTTCAACAATCAAGGGTGATTGTTGATACTTAGGGATTAAATATCTAGATATTCTAGATATCTAGAGTAGAAGATAAAGTTAATATATGGCTATGGTCTACTTCCTGTCAATGTTATCCAGTTTTAATTTAATCTAGTTTTATATGGCTTATAGATGTGCCCTTGTACGGATGAGAATGACGACAATCCTAGGCATTTCAAACCCACGACGTATAATGCTCTCCACATTCTTGGCAGATTCCCCGTATCAAGCATATATACTCAACTTTAGGGTTCCCTCTAGCTCTCGTTACGTTGGACAGGGGACAAGGTGCGGTTTGAGGTTTTTCAAGAGAATTTGGAGAACGTGACCATAGCTAGATGGAACTCTAAACTTGACCAGGCTTGGTACGGGGCATCATCCAAGAATTTGGAGAGCATTATGCGTCGTGGGTTTGAAATGCCAATGATTGTTGTCGTTCTCATCCGTATAAGGGCACATGATCTATAAGCATATAAGACTAGATTAAATTAAAACTGGAGAACATTGAGTTAAATTTACTTAATTTAGCTACTTGGTTATGCAGGACTTAGAGGCACTATCAATCATGGGTAAAATACTTAAAAGTGCTAGAATTGAACTTACGTAAGATTTAGGTGTTTGCTATTAGGAAACTGATATCATATTAGTTGATGCATAACCATCCAGAGACCCTTTAAAATTTTCACTTCCTCCCTCACTTAAAAAGTCAACATTTCCAATTTGATTGACCAAAAAGAATTTACTTTTTTCTAGCATTTCCAGTTTTCTAAATAATTCAAAGTTCATGATTAATGGTGTTTCCTGTGCTCTGAAATACATTGATTGTACTATAAACCACTAAAATAATAGTGAATTTGATAATTTTATAACCATTTCGGTCAAACATTTTAGAAGGAAGAAGCCTATAATTAAGCAGTTCCAAATTTACAGTATCATCAAATAAAACTTATTTAACAAGAATTGTAAATGCATATCTAAAGTTACTTGTACTGACATTTGAATTATGGTCATTTCATTGAAATTATCCCTCTCTATCATATGAAAAGAACTGTCATATTTCAGAAGGATGTAAAATACATCTATATTTACTTTTACCAATGTTGGATTATAGTTAACAAATAGAGTTAATTAATACATTTTCTTGTAACTTGTTGGAAGGGGGGCAACCATATTTTAGTAAGAAACTCACTTTTTTCTGTATAGTTGCTTATCCAACACATTATCTGGATGATATAATTGTAGTATTTCTTTGAGAACCAAATTAACCCTTAGGAAAATGAATGAATTTAACTTAGCAAATTTTAAATAGCCTAGTGTCATAGACTTAAGACTTCAATTAAGCACAACGTGTGACACTTGACAACTCGCTCACAAATCTTTCCCGATCTTGTAAGCTCAATTACACCTTTTTAACATTAGATCGCTAAGGGAATATTGGATTAAAGACACAAGAGAATTGCTTAAACTTTTAATACTGTTCAAGACTTGGAAGATTTGCTTGATGGTTTTTACAAATGAATGTCCCTTTATTTTTACTACTCATCTAGGGGCTAATATATAAATAATAGTTTTCATACAAGTCCCTACTTATTTACAAATAAGTCATCTTTCTAGAATATTCTACACAACTACAAGATTCGAAGGACCTTCCATGCAAATCCATGGACTCTAAGGTCATCCAAGAAATTCTCCATATACATATAGAATATTCCACTAAGGACTAGTGTTTATCCAATGCAAGCCTTCCACATGGACAACATTATGCCACTAGGTGCCTAAGTAGCGTGATGACGTGTTAGGCCATCACACTCTCCCCAACGTATATTGTGATGACCATGGGGCATTGTTGTTGCATGGACTCTCAAATATTGTATTTGAATCACCACAAGTCTTTGTATCGTTCACATGTGTCTTATTCAGGTGATTTTCCCTTTTAGTGGATTGGGAAAATAGCAATGGCTTGTTTCCCTTTTTCCGCCTGTCTGGGTAGTCAATAATAGCCTCAATTTCCAGATAATGCAAGGTAGTAATGGTAATTGGTTCCCTAATTGACTAACTTCGGCTAGGGTCATCCTTGTCTTCATAGTATGGTTTGAGCCCATTGGTAGGAAAGATGGGATGACCTTAAGATGAGGTGGTAACTCTAACTTATATGATATTTTTCCCACCTTGACAATGATCCTAAACGGTCCCTCATACTTTTTGGTACCAAATTTTGGTGCACGCCTAGTAGTTCCTTACACTGCCTTGGGTTAAACATTACCCAAACTGTGTCCCCAATTTTATAATCTGAGGAACGAAACTTTTCCAAGTAGGAGGTAACAATGTCAATTTTCTCCTCCTTTGGCCATATGGTCAGCCTCCAAACTCCTTCCATCAAATACGATCGTAACTGAATATGGAATTTGTGGTTGCTGGCCTGTGGCTTACTCAAATGGTGTTCACCTGATAGATTCGCTTCGGTGTAAGTTATATGAGAATTGGGTATGTCTAATAGTATTGCCCAATCTTTCTTAGGTAAACTCACAAAGTACCTCTGGCAATACTCCAATAAAGCATTGACCCATTATGTCTATACATCCGTCTGTAGGTGAAAACTAGTGGATAAATGCAACTGTGTACCAAGAATATTGAACATCTCTCAACAAAAGTTTCCTGTAAAATGTTGGTCTCGATCGCGGATGATATGCTCGAAAAAATCTAATATTTACCATGACCTTAAAGAATATTTTGGCAATCTCTTTAACAATGCAGCCTGTTGTGGCGGGCATGAAGCTAACATACTTCAAAAACCTATCCACCACGACCATGATCGTCCTATATATGTCAGACTTTGGTAAGCAAGTTATAAAATCCATAGTAATATTCTCCTATAAGCACTGCACTATGGGTAGTGTAATAGTTCTCTAGGTTGTCGTTTCTCTACCTTATCTTATTGGCACACAAGACAAGTCTGTACATAGCATTCGATGTCTTTTCATATGCATGACCAATAGTAGATTGACTCGATCAATGCCCTTATGTGGCGCTGCCCCAGGTGTCCATCCCACGATATGTCATGGATTTTCTTCAAGATTTTTTGCCTAATAGTTCCAAACATGGGCACATAGACGCTGCGTATAGTCCATATTCCATCTAGAAGTATCTCATTTGCCTTGAGCAACTAGTTCCATAAATCATTTTGGTTTTGAATCATGTTGTTTACCATCCTTAATAACGTTTTGAATGTCACAGAAGGTTGTGGTGATGGCAAGAAGCTTGAAATTTCTACTCAAATTATCGGCCACACCATTTTACCCTTGCCTTGTTTGTACACTAACTTATAATCAAATATGACTAGAATAGCTAGTGGATATACTATCGGTCTTAACCATGAATTTGATAGCCCGTACCTTAGCCTCATCCATCCATAACCGATCTTGGCTAATGACGTTCCCCAATAAGTGTACTTCATGTTGGGCAAACTAATATTTCTCCCGCTTGATATAAATCTTGTTCTCTCATAGGACTTGGAATTTTTTTAAAAGTTATTGATATATTCCTCCAAGATATTGCTATAGATGACTATGTCATCTAGGTACACCACTACGAACTGATCTATGTATGCATGGAAGATCTTGTTCATCAATGTTCAAAAGGTAGTAAATGTGTTGGTCAATCTAAAAGGTATCACCAACCACTCAAAAGCTCCGTATCTAGTGACACACATCATCTTCGGTTCATCCCATTCTTCTATGTGAACTTGGTAGTATCCTTTTTGAAGGTCCACCTTGGTGAAGTACTTGGCATGGCAAAGTTTCTTGACCAAGTTGGCAATGAGTGGGATAGGGTATTTGTTCTTTATTTTCACTTTGTTGACCACCCGGTAGTCTATGATAAGCGTGACAACCCATCTTTGTTCTTTTGAAATAAGATCAGCACTCCATAGGGTGCTTCAGACAGTGGATGTGATCGGCTTCAAGCAACTCCTTCAATTGTTTCCTCGGCTCCTCTAACTCGACTGGATCATGCGATATAGGGAATATGTGGGTGGCTTCACTCCATTCTCTAGTTTGATATTATGGTCTAACTCGCGCCTAGGAGGTAAGTGCCTTGGAAACTCTTCCAGCATCGCATCTTTTATCTCTTCTAGAACCTTTTCATGAATAGTGGCAATGTCTCTTTAGCACCACTATCTTCACCCAAGCACACAATGGTGGCTATTATCCTGCCCCATTTTTCTCAAAATGGGTTATGCAATGGTGTGACATGCACCACGTTGGTCTTAGAAAGATCTAAATTTAGAAAGAACTAATTTGGAAAGAGCTAATTTGATATTTGCGCAAGTTATTCTTAAAATTGTGAGTTTTGGGTCAACTTCAAATGACCATAACTTTCAGCAAATGATGAGTTAGGTGGTCCATAAGATATCAAATGAAAGATCTTTGAGTTCTCTTTCCAACGCCAATGAGTTTGCTAAATTCCGAGTTCAGATGGGGATATATGCCCATTTGAGTTCAGTCTGTCCGATTAAGGAAATTCATCAAAATTAGAAGGGGTATTTTGGTCTTTTCCTTACCCCACTATGTTTACACATTTTGGTTACCCCAAATAGGGGTCTAAACTGATTTGGATGAGTTTCAACAATTCCTAAACACACTTAAGGGTCGTTTGGTAGGGTGTATAAAAATAATACCCAATAGAGTGTATTAGTAATGCAAGCATTAGTAATGCATGTATTAATTATACTTGTATTAGTTATGCATAGATTATTTTTTATGCATTGTTTGGTTTTGTGTATTAAAAATAGTATGCATTGTATAAAAATATTTATTTACAAAAGTATCCTTCACAATTATTGTGGAAAAAATGTAAAAGTACTTTTGAGGGGTAATTGGTCTTTAACCATATTATTGCATGTATTAAATCCTTTGCATTACTAATACCTATAAATCCATGGTATTAGTAATACACTCCTCAATACACAATAGAGTGTATACATAGCATGAAAAAATACACCAAACAAGGGATTACTAATACATATAATTAATGCATGCATTATTTTTACTAATACACTCTACCAAACTACCCCTTAGGGTTTTAGAGAGAAGTTCAAGAAAAGAGAAAAAAGAGAAGTTAAAGCGTTCGTTCAAGGTTCTTGCGATATTCGAGGAATTTCGCCAAGGATTTGATCCTTACAAGGTATGTAAGCTTTCATAGTGATGGGCTCGTTCACCCTCACGCCAATCATGAGCTTCTTGAGTTAATTTTGTCTATGGCAATCCATGTATTGAGGTTCTTTATGAGTTTCTTGAAGTTTCTTTCTTTAATCTTTAATAATAGGATTTGATGAGTTCTTGAGGTTAATATTATGAGTTTGAAAGTTGTTTTGAGTAGATTTTTGTTTACTTATGTTGGGTATATGAAACTAAGAGAGTATGGGAGAAATCAATCAATTCTAGACGAATTAGGGAAACAAATCGAAGGGGAAAATTCATCGGGTTTTCTAGGAAGGAACTGGGGTGACGCGCCACCGATGCACCAGAAATGATGCTCTGTTGTTTAGGGGTTGGCGTCCCGTGCCACTCAATGCGCCAAGGTCACCTGCCCCCGTCCATTTTCTGTTGTTCGTTCCGTCTGAGTTCTTTTAAAACATATCTTCGCTCTCTTCCTGATTTTAACCATCCAAATCATAATTCTTGAATTCACATTTCAAATTCAAGATAAGAGTTAAAAGTAAAGTTCAAGGGAGTTTTTTGAGTCATTTTGAGAAGTCTTTTGCAAGCTTTTAAATTTGTTTTAAGAATTGAGCACTTGAGTATGAGGATGAGGAAAGTTGAGTTTCTTTTTTCAAAATGAATATATGGGAACTAAGTATTCCCAAGAGTAAATGTTTTACATTTAAAATGAGAGGAAACTTTGATTTCCAAATGAGTTCATGAGGAGTTTTTGTGCATTATCTCTTTTAAGAGAACAGTTTGAGTAATAATCTCAAAGTTTGAGGAAGAGGAAATGTTTTTAAACATATGAGCATGAGTTATATTGTTGGGAGTAGTATTGAGCACCAATATGGGGACGAGTTCAGACAACTCAAAGTCCTCATAAACCATGTATGCCAGCATGGGTAAAAATGATCATACTTTTTAGATGATTTCTTATTGATTTTTAAGCATAGCTTAGTGGATCCACTTAGTTGAGGATGTCTTATACTCTGGCAAGGTATATAATAGCTCTGGCAGTGTAGTTGAGACGTTGTATCATAACATAGCTCTTAGTGATGGTTCTCGGTTAGAGAGTCAATAATAACTCTTTTACACTTATTTGAGAGATTCTCTAACCGACAACCATCACTATAAGCTATGTGATGATACAACGTCTCGCCACGCTGCCAGAACTGTCATATACCTTGCCGGGGTATAGAACTCCTCAACTAAGTGGATCCACTAAGTTATGCTTAAAAATCAATAAGGAATCATCTAAAAAGTATGACCCTTTCTACTCACGTTGACTACATGGTTTATGAGGACTTTGAGTTATCTGAACTCATCCCCATATCAGTGATCAATACTAATACCAAAATATAACTTAGATCATATGTTTAAAAACATTTCCTCATCCTCAACTTTGAGATTATTACTCAAAATATTTCTCTAAAACGAGATAGTACTCAAAACTCCTCAGAAACTGCTTTGGAAATCATAGTTTCCTACTCTTTTAAATGTAAAAACATTTACTCTTCGGAATACTTAGTTCCCATCTATTCATTTTGAAAAATGAACTGAACTTTACTCATCCTCACACTCAAGTCATAAAACAAGTTTTAAAAAGTTGTAGAAGACTTCTCAAAAGACTCAAAACAACTCTCAAGACTTAACTCTTAACTCTACCTTGAATTTGAATTATGAATTCAAGGTTATGATTCATGTTATGAATGATCTCTCGATGTTTAGATGTAGTTTAGAATGATTAGAATCAAAAAGGAGTAAAGGTATACTTTAAAAGAACTCAAACATGCAAAACGAAGGAAAATGGGTGGGGGAAGGCGACTCTGGCGCACTGAGTGGCGTGGGGAGCCAACCCCTAAACTATAGAACATATTTTCTGGCACGCCAGTCTCTGCCTAGAGCTTCGTGACGAATTATGTTTCTCATTTTCTGACCCTAATTCACCTATAATCGAATGGTTTCTTCCCGACTCACTTAGATTTGAATACCCAATATGTATACGATAATCTAGTCAAAACAATCCTTAAATTACTAATACTCATCTCAAGAATTCATCAAAACCCCAACAATCAAGATAAATGATGAAATTTCAAGAAAACTTATCAAGAACTCAAATTCTTCAAACTCAAGAACAAAATTTTCATTTAAAATAGCATGATTGGTGTGTGGGTGAACAAACCCAACAATATGAGAACTCACATACCTCTTAGGGATCAAACTCTTGGCAAAACAATCCTCGATTCGCAAGGAAACTTGATGAACGCCTTGAACCTTTCCTCTTTTCTCTTCTTCAACTCTCTTCTAAAACCCTAGGTGTTATTTAGTATTGTAAAACTGATCCAAATCAGATTTGACCCCAAAATATTTACTAAAAGGCTTTAATCTGAAAGGGTAAGGAAAAGATCAAAATACCCCTTATATTTTCGAGTAACTTTCCTTAACTGGACAGACATATTTCAAATGGACATATCTCCCTCATCTGATCTCGAACCTTAGAAAACTCGGTGGCATTGGAAGGAGAATTCCAAGACCTTTCATTTGATATCTTATGCTCCACCTAAATCATTTTGTACTGAAAGTTATGGTCGTTTGAAGTTGACCCAAAACTCATAACTTAGCATAACTTGCAAAAATTTTAATTTTGGCTATTTCCAAATTTACTCTTTCTAAATTTAGCTCTTTCTAAGGCAGGATGTTATAACGCGCTTCGTTGATACCACTTGCAGTGCCAGAGTTGCTTTGGTGAGGCTCCTTGCTTCTAGAGGATTTCCACAATTATTTTCAGTCGTATTAGGATGTCGTGGGTCTTGTCCCAACTTCCATCATAGTTTTTAGAGGATTCATTGATAGACAATAGTGTTTTGAGGAGTCTTTTCATTTCCATTATTAAATGTTTAAGACTTGAGTTGCCTCTTTTGGTCAGTTGAATGTTTTCTTTAAAGTATTCTGAGTTATCTATTTTGAAACTTTTGAGAAACATTTACTTTTAAGTTCATATGATGTTGAGTAAGTCTTCCATTGGGTATTGAGTTAGGCCAAGGGTTCGCTTATGGACCAACAATGGTTGTTGAGTGCCAGTTACGTCCAGGGTATATTCTCGGGGTGTGACATGGCAACTCTTTTAGAATTAATAAAAAAGAAGAGTCGTCACCTAACAAATGAAAGGTGTTTTAGGGCACCATTTTATCCTATTTACAAACAAATTTAATTAAAAGGGTTTGTGAATCCATAGATCGGGTAAGGGTTCATGGTAAATTAAAAGGAAGGTGTTAAGCACCTTTCGAGGTCCACAAATGTGGGTCCTAGTCAAATCTTGTGAATTATGTGGGGATTTAACATGACAAATAAGGTCACTATAATATAAAGAATGTATAAAAAAGAATTTAAGACGGATGAATAGATTATTATCTAATTGATATAATCCTAGGTGAATAAGATAGTTAGACATGCACCCTTAGTATTTTTAAACAAGTAAACTAAATCAATGCGAGTTATAAAAATTGGCACATACAAAGCTAATGAAGCAACACAAGTTTATGAATTTAAACAAGAAAAACAATATTATCGAGTACCAAATACAGAAATAAGATACTTGAAATATTAACAAATAAAGAAGGAGAGACTGACTTGATCGCTTCCAATAAAAGGCTTAAAGTGTTTGGATAATATTAAATAAAATGAAAAGCCAAATAAAAATAAAATAACCATATGGAGAAGAAAGGATAGAAGAACTAACCTGATTGCTTCCATATCAAAAGAATAAAATATATCATCAAGATAGAAATTTAAATAAATCAACAACATATAAATTTAAAGTTGCTAGAGGGATAAGAACATGACAAGGCTAAAATGGACCCATTATAGTGTTACTCCCTCTATTCCATTTTTTATGATCAACTCTCTTAAATGCCTTCAGAAAAAAATGATTTTTTTTTTTAAAAAAACATTTATCCAAGAGTACTAAATAAAATATTTTGATATTTAGAAAGTTGCATGAAGCTAAAATATAAGTATATATTTTTTGTATTAAGATTATATGAAAGTATGTTGATAAGTTAACGTAATAATAAAAAATATCAAGTTTTTAAGACTTTTTAAAAGGGTGACATATAAAATTAAAACAAGAGGGAATAACGAGTTGCCTTATTTTTATAAAGCTATATGTGCGGTTCATACAAGAAGTCAACTATAGCCTATCTATTTTTCATCATTTTCCAAAATGTACAAGATGCCCTTTTTGGGGTGACGATTCCACTTTAGCTCTGCTTCTCGCGTTGAGTTCTCCACTTGCCATGATTAGATTACAAGCAATATCGTTGCATTATAGTATACGTGCAAAGAATATTCAAAGGGGTGAGAGTATGTTTTTTATTAGTACCTTAAAATAAAATACTAAAGTAATAAAGGTACTCTTAAAAAAGTAAGCTTATAAGGACACTAAAGTAATACAAGATAACAAAATAGATAATGAAGTAACTACCTTGAACATACCACATATTATAATTCTACTAAAGATCTCTAACCGGTTAAATAGTATACAAATAAGCTCACAAAACTTGATGTTAGAACCAAAGTCCATACTTCGTGCAACCACAAGAACAACAAAAAACTTATAAGATAGTACGTAAGAATATTATTGCTTTTGAGTGTGTATGAGAGTGTTGTGCTTGTTTAAGCGTGTGGACATAATGGAAAGAGTCTTGTTCTTATAGTAAAATATAGAGGGCACATCAATAAGTACAAAAATAAAGAAAAGGAAAAAAATCATTCTCGTCAATTAGACCCTCATTCTTGATATTTAATTGATTAATATTATCATAACCATGCAACTTTAAAAAATCCAGGTAATAAAAAGTGATACTAAGTCAAAGTTTTTTAAAAATAAGCAAGTAACAGGGAACATCAATGCATGGATTTTACCATAAATCAATTGATATTAAAATATTTCCATAACCAATTGACAATTAGAGATTACCATCGATGAATCTTTCATAATAAATAGAAGGCAAGAATCATGAATGATCTTTTAATTTTGAAGGAGCCATGTTAATACAGTCATACAAATCAGTCCAAAATAACATGATTTAAAGACTGCCATATGTGAAGATCACATATGTATATTTACTTACCATAACTATCAAAAGCTTACCAAGAACAATTAAGTCAATGTTGTCCACACTAACTAAAAGAAAGAAAAGTCGGAGAATAAAATAGTCAATAAAGGAGAAGAATCATGTTAAACTTTACCAAGGATAGATAAATATTAAGGTGTACCATTCGATTATGGGAACGAAAAATGGAAAGAAACATGAATCATGAAGATTTTTAGAATAATCAATCAATTCATTAAGCAAATAAATCAAACTCTCATATTAAGGCTTGCTACAATTAAATCAAGAAACAACAGATCAATCAGTGTATTTAAAGAAAAACTCAATGGAGTACTGGCACCTTTTTACAAAAGGGGCAGATTACGTTCAAACAAAAATAGGAACACACAAGGCAGAAAATGCACAAGTTTAGGAACTCAAAATCATAAGTAAATCATGCTTAAAAGAGATTTCATGGCCATTATTGAATTTCATGTAGCGTAAGAATGTAATAATAACTACTATACTAAAAACAAATATAGGCAATTTAAGAAATCTGTTTATAAGATGAGATAATAATTGAAATAAAAAATAAAAAAAGGAACTTGGACGGATCTGTTAAACAACCTGCTTAAGGCTCTGTCAGATCTCGCTGGTCAGAGCGGTGGAGCAATGAAGCTCTTGTTTTTTTTGTTGTCGATCTCACCGGGGAAGGATGGTGGTTGTCTTGCCTTCGCGGCGGCTGTCTGCTGGAGTTTCTTGTCAAAACCAATGAAAAGAAGAGAAGGAGACAGGTTGAGGTTGCATGGTATGCCGCTTCACCGGCCAGAAGGGAAATGAAGAGAGGCACAGGGAAATAGAAAGGGGAGGAGAGGGGTAATTAGTTTGGGTGGTGAAGCGACTTATGTTCGCTGGTGGTTGGATAAGCACCGTGAGGAGAGAGAAGAAGCAAAAGGGCTCGCTTGGTGGTTTTCCTCATGAGTGAGGGTGAAGCAGTGGTTTCACCGGTGGTATTCACCGATGATGGACGAAGTTGGGAGCTGAGGGAGCGACGCCTGGTGTTTTCAAAGTGAACGAGGATAAAAAAGGAAAATAGGGTTAGGGTGCTAGGATATTCATATAGGAAAGTGGTAAGAGACTCAATCTTAACCGTTGGATCAAGATGAGATGTGGGGTTGCGATTAAAGATGAGATCTTGAGATTGAGATTGAATTAGTTGGTTCAAAATGGGCTAGAATTGAGATAAAATTGAGCAGAAAAGGCTATTAATTAAATAGATTGAATAAAAGGTGCTACAATTTAAATGATTTGGAGCAAGGTTTAATAAATTATTATCCAATAAATTTTTATACTACAGTTATTACATAATTCTTATATAATATAAACACACTTAAATATTATAGAGCTTAAATAGACAAGTAGATTAATTATCTCAAATTTAGCAATCGATAATAATAATAATAACAAGAACAACAAAAATGATAAAATAGTAATTGTTTTTGTAAATTATGAATACTAAAGTAAGTGATTAATTAGATAAAAATTAAACAAAATTCTAAACATATAATAAAGAAATAAGTTTTAAAATACATATTTAATCAAATAACAATTCGGAAAGGGTTATAGATTAGTCAAAATTTGGTGTCAACATCTGCCCCTCTTTGCTCGATAATGAAGAATGAATTGGAGGGAAAAGACGTTGACTAAGTAGCCGATTTTGTTCGACTAACAAAAATATATAAGTGGGATAAAATGAAACGATAAGCAATTGTGAAAAGAAAGAAAGAAAAAGGTATGGACGAGACTTTGACCTTAAGTCACTTACATATCTCTAGTATTAAGAGAATGAGGTTGTGTGTAGTTCTAGATTTAGGAATGGACTAAGCTCCTAAAAAATAAAATAACGGTACGAGATTCGAATAGAAGCGATAGTAGCTTGAGTAAATAAGATTAGAGTTCAAGGTGGTATGGATAGAGTAAGTAAGATAAGAACTACTTAAGTTATGAGAGGAAAAGATCATATGAGTAGTGCGAAAGATGCAAAAGCCTTTATTGTGATAGATAGGCATATGTGAAAGAAAAGTTGATCTCGTCTGCAATCTGTCGGTCTCTGCAAACCTGAAACTTGTGATATTACTAAATAAAGTGATTAGGGCATATATAACAATTACATGGTAAAATAATATATAAACATGATGTAGTTTCCTATTTAGACCATGAAAATTTGTCTTAAGACGATAAGGATGATGTCTTAGGACCATGAGTGTGAAGCGCGCCACACATATGAGGGGGATGCTACTAAGTGTTTTAAGAAAAACAACACTTTCTTTGCTATTCTTATAATGCGTGAGGTATGATTCAACTTCTCCCTTCTAGTACATCTTTATACGTTTCAGATCATGCCTCCTCATAGAGCTAACGCACAGAATGCTGATGCACGCAATTTTAACGCAGTTCCTCAGTCCCAAACCATGAGGTTACGAATGCAGACTTTCAGAATGCGATCCAGCTCTTGGATCAGAGTGTAGCTAATAAGAACAATTAGCAGGCTACAATTCCTGCAAACACTAATGGTGGATCAGCAGCAACTAGGGTTCGAGACTGTGTTTGGATGAAGCCGCCTGAGTTTCAACGGTTGAAGGTTGATGAGGACCCATATAACTTCATTGATGATGTTAACAAGGTTCTTGGAATAATGCAAGCAACTGGTACTGAGAGTGTTGAGTTAGCATCCTATCAACTAAAGGATGTAGCTAGTATTTGGTTCATGCAGTGGAAGGAAAACATGGGTGAGAATGCAACTCCTGTGATATGGGAATGTTTTACTGGAGCTTCCCTGGATAGGTTCTTCCAGAGATAGTTGAGGGAGGCTAAGGAGTTTATAAACTTGAAGCAGGGATCAATGTCAGTCCAAGAATATGGGCTGAAGTTCACTCAACTTTCCAGGTATGCTCCACATATGGTTGCTGATTCGAGGGCACAAATGAGAAAGCTCTTGTTTGGAGTATTTGATTTAGTAAAGACCGAGTGCAAGAATGATATGCTAATAGGAGACATGGATATCTCCAGGCTAATGAATCATACTCAGGTTGAGGGAGATAAGCTTAGGGAAATGGCTAAGGACAACAAGAAGGTTAGAACAAGGAATTACGAATACTCTCAGCAAAGGTCCGAAAGTGGAAATCACTCACAATTTTAGTGGAGGTCTACAGCCCCAGCACCTCATCAACTAGCGCTACGTCCCCCAGGTATCGACAAGATGAGAAAGGTAGGACATTAAGCTCTAAGTCATAGGGGAGTTCTTCAAGTAATCAAACTTTTCCAACTTTCCCAAAGTGTGGTAAGAACCATCTGGATGAGTGAATTGCTGGCAGAGAGGGGTGTTTTGGGTGTGGCCAGTCTGGTCATAGGTTGAAGGATTTCCCTTTTGCGAAGCAAGGAAAAGAAGGTTACAAGGCTTAGTCTACTACTTCAGTTGTGTTAGCAGGCGCCCTACTAAACAGGGTGCCTCGTCTCGTATAGGTAGCGGTCAATGCCAGAATATATTGTATGCTCTCAAAGCTCGCCAGTACCGGAAAGATTCTTCTGATGTGGTCAATGGTACGTTACGAGTCTTTCATTTAGATATTTATGCATTATTAGATCCACGGGCTACACTATCTTTTGTAACTCCTTATATAACAATAAACTTCGGTGTCAATCCAGAAAATCTCTCAGAACCCTTATGTCTCTACTTCAGTTGGTGCCCCTGTTATACATCTATACGGGTATACATAAATTTCCCTGTCACAGTTTTCGAGAAAGTCACATCAGCAGACCTTGTAGAGTTAGAAATGGTAGATTTCGATATCATTCTAGGCATGAATTGGTAACATTCCTATTATGCCTCAGTCGATTGTAGAATTAGGATCGTTCGGTTTCAGTTTCCAAACGAGCCAGTCTTAGAGTGGAAGGGTAGTAGGTTAGTGCTTATAGGTCGATTTATCTTCTACCTTAAGGCAAGGAAGATGATTTCCAAAGGTATAACTATCATATTGTTCGGGTCAAGGATTCAAAATCAAAACCCCCAACTCTTGAGTCAGTCCCTGTAGTAAATGAGTTTCCAGAAGTGTTCCGAGAAGATTTTCCCAGAGTTCCTCCCAAAAGGGAAATTGACTTCGGAATAGATCTCCTGCCAGATACCCAGCCTATTTCGATTCCTCCTTACCGAATGGCTCTAGCGAGCTTAAGAAATTGAAAGAGCAGTTGAAAGACCTTCTTGATAAGGGCTTCATCAGACCTATTATGTCTCCATGGGATGCCCTAGTGTTGTTCATCATAAAGAAAGACGGTTCTCTCAGAATGTGCATTAACTATCAGCAGTTGAACAAAGTCACAATCAAGAATAAGTATCCCATCCCAGGATTGATGACTTATTCGACCAACTTGAGGGTGCTAGTTGCTTTTCTCATATAGACCTCAGATCTGCCAATCATAAACTCAGAGTCAGAGATAGTGACATTCTGAATATAGCCTTCAGAACTCGGTATGGTCACTATGAATTTGTAGTTATGTCTTTTGGAGTAACAAATGCTTCTGCAGCTTTTATGGATTTAATGAAAGTGTGTTCAAATAGTATTTGGACTTGTTCATCATCGTCTCTATTGATGATATCCTCATTTATTCTCGGAGTGAGGAAAATCATGCGACTCATCTTGAGAGTTGTTCTGCAAACTCTCAAAGATCGCCAGTTATTCGCTAAGTTTAGCAAACGTGAATTTTGGCTACAGTCTGTCACTTTCCTTGGTTCTGTGGTATCCAGCGAAGGGATTCGAGTGGATTCTTAGAAAATTGAGGCCATACATCACTGGCCCAGACCTATCTCTCCAATAGATATCAGAAGTTTCTTGGGTTTGGCTAGTTATTACAAGAGGTTTTTTGAAGGATTTTCATCCATAACTTCCCCATTGACCAAGTTGATTCAGAAAAAGGTCAATTTTTAGTGGTCAGATTAGTATGAGAAAAGCTTCTCAGAACTAAAGACTAGGTTGACTACAACTCGTGCCTTAACTCTACCAGATTATTCAGATGGTTATGTGATTTATTGTGATGCAGCCAAGGTCGGCCTAGGTTGTGTGTTGATGCAGTGAAGTAAGGTCATAGCTTATGCTACTAGAAACTTGAGGTCCACGAGAAGAATTACCCGACTCATGTCCTCAAACTTGCAGTCGTAGTATTTGCCCTATAGATTTGGAGACACTACTTGTATGGTGTTCATGTTGATGTGTTCACCCAGAAAGAGTTGAATCTTCGTCTGAGGAGATGGCTTGAATTCCTCAAAGACTATGACATGAATGTGCTTTACCACCCGGGTAAGGCCAATGTAGTGGTTGATGCTCTCAGCAGACTGTCTATGGGTAGTGTATCAAAGGTTGAGGAAGAAAAGAAAGAGTTAGTCAAAGATGTTCACCGGATTGCTCGCTTAGGAGTTTGCCTTACGGACACATCAGATGGTGGTGTGATATTTTAGAATGGATCATAATCTTCATTGATAGTGGAGGTTAAGGGAAAGAAGGATAGTGATCCTATATTACCTCATTTGAAAGGTGTAGTTCATCAGTAGAAAGTTGAAGTTTTCTCCGAAGGGGGAGATGTTGTGCTTCGTTACCAAGGTCGCTTATGTGTTCCTAATGTGGGTGAGTTGAGGAAGCAGATCCTTATAGAAGATGATAACTCCAGGTATTCCATTCATCTAGGTGCCACTAAGATGTACTGTGATCTATGAGATGTCTTTTGGTGGAACGACATGAAGAGGGACATAACAAACTTTGTGGCTAAGTGTCCTAACTGTCAACATGTTAAGGTAGAACATCAGAAATCAGGAGGTTTAACTCAAGAGATTAACATTCCTACATGGAAATGGGAAGTGATAAACATGGACTTCATTATGGGTTTACCTCGTACTCACAGACAACATGACTCCATTTGGGTGATAGTGGACATAATCACGAAGTCCGCTCACTTATTGGTTGTCAAGACTACAGATTCAGCGGAGGACTACACCAAACTCTACATCAATGAGATAGTCAGATTGCATGGGGTTCCCTTGTCTATTATCTCAGATAGAGGTCATCAATTTACCTCTCATATTTGGAAATCGTTTTAGAAAAGTCTCGGTACTAAGGTAAATCTCAGTATAACATTTCATCCATAGAAGGATGCTCAGGCAGAGCGTACCATTTAGACCTTAGAGTACATATTCAAAGCTTGCGTGATCGATTTCAAGGGTAGTTGGAATGATCACCTACCTATCATAGAGTTCGCCTATATTAATAACTTTCATTCTAATATTCAAATGGCCCCTTATGAGGCACTACATGGGTGTAGGTGCAGATCTTTGATTAGTTGGTTTGAAGTAGGTGAAGCTGCCTAGATTGGGGCAGATTTGGTTCATGAAGCTATGGAGAAAGTTCAGCTCACCAGAGATAGACTAAAGACAACTTAGAGTCATCAAAATTCTTATGCAGATGTGAGGAGAATGGACTTAGAGTTTGAATTGATGATTGGATTTTCTTGAAGGTGTCACCTATGAAGGGGGTGATGAGATTTGGCAAGAAAGGGAAGCTTAGTCCTAGATATGTAGGTCCTTACAAAATCCTGAAAAAGGTTGGTAATGTGGCTTATGAGTTAGAATTGCCAGCAAAACTAGCAGCGGTTCATCCAGTCTTTCATATTTCCTTGTTGAAGAAGCGTGTGGGTGATCTGGCATCGATAGTACCATTAGAGAGTGTGGCTGTGAAGGATAGTCTCAATTATGAAGAAGTGCCGGTTAAGATTCTTAACCGTCAGGTTCGTATGTTGATAAATAAGGAAGTTTCTTCAATAAACGTTTTTTGGAGGAGTTAGTCGGTAAATGAAGCTACTTGGGAAGCAGAAGCAACTATGATGGCGAAGTACCCTTATCTCTTTCCTTCCGATTCCGTTTCAGCTTGAAGTAATATTTCCTCTCCGATCTCTTAGTTACTCTTGTGTAATTCTGTTCCCTTAGTTATCCTTGCATTTCAGCATAAATGCATCTCCATGGAACTCAATTCAGTTAGATATCAATTTCTAGTACCCAGTAATAGGGATTATTGCCCTTCCGTCCATACTCAGATTGTTTAGACTTCATTCGAGGACGAATGTTCCCAAGGGAGAGATATTGTAACACCTTGGATTTGAGAAGCTACAAAAATGCAGCTTTCCAAGAACTGGTGCCAACCAACGGAAGCCACCGACGGTCCATGGTTTGACACAAGGTCCATGGGTGGGGTCCTGTCATTGGGGTCCAGGATTGGTGGTCTGGGATCCTACCCAGGGCCGACCAGTACAGTCTGTAGTTGTACCTAGGGACCATATGTGAGGGTCAACAACTAATTAGAGGAAAATGGATTTGGGTGAACTTCAAACGGTCATATAGTTTAGCACAAAATGAATTAGGTGGCCCATGAACTATCAAATTAAAGATAATTGAATCCTCTTTCCAAAGCCACCGAATTTGCTAAAATACAAGCTCATAATGAAAAGTTATGCTCGTTTTAGTGAAGCCCTGTTGGGAAGACTGCAAACCACGACCCAGTTGACCGGCCGTGGTTCCAATGACGGTCCGTCAATCCCGTAGTAGATGACACTTGGTTGGTTATAAGTCAGGGTCGCTCTCGTATTTTCCCCTATGCTTTAGGCACTTAAATTACATCATTTGATGCCTAAACTACGTCATTTTACTTAGTCTAAGCTTAATAATCTAGTCATACATACCCATAACCCTCAATTCTCCAAAAAGCATCCAAGTTAGAACAAAAATAAGAGAAAGAGGCGCATGTTTCTTTCCAGAAAAAGCAACATTGTTCTTCAAATTTCAGCCCAAAATTGAAAGGATTTCTCCGTAGCTTTCATCAACAGGGATGTGAG
Organism: Solanum chiquidenum; assembly: GCA_029582725.1. Classification (NCBI taxonomy): domain Eukaryota; kingdom Viridiplantae; phylum Streptophyta; class Magnoliopsida; order Solanales; family Solanaceae; genus Solanum; species Solanum chiquidenum. The sequence goes on along the minus strand of JAJOOS010009386.1, from coordinate 35,459 downwards.
ATTTCTTTAGTGGGTTCCTTTCACCCATTAACTCTCTAGATTTTAGTCAGTTCCTTGATTCTTCATATCTTGCTTAGACCTAGGGCTTATAAAACCTTGGAGATTCATTGTGATTTTGTTGTTGTAGTATCCTTAATCGAAATATAATGTTTTGTTGGAAGATTTGCATAATTCCTTGTATAAAACTCAATACCCTAGTTTGTTTAATTTCTCTTAGTTCATGAATTATACTTGTCAGGTCAGTTAGACAGAAAATCATGCTACAGATTTGGAATGTCACATTCCAGTATATAAATATTGCATTCTCAATTAGCATGTCAGTATTTTGATCTATCAGTATTAAGTGCATTTTAGCTTCATAAATATTTAGTTGGGAGTAGACTTACCACCGAGTTGGACTAGGGTTCAACGTACCCTCAAAATCTAGAACTACGTGATAACATAGGTTCATAAGTCCCCTCTGTTGGGCATTAGTTTTTAGTGATCACACCACAATCATGCCTTTATGCCCCTAGCATGGTATATTGGGTCCTCTCGATGTGTCATATACATCAGACTCCACGTTTAGCTCACGTGGTTTATGTCGGTTAATAGGAGCTCCCACAGTCAGACTCTTAGTGCATTGACTAGGTTTTCAGCAGTAACTTCAGTATGCAGTTTAGCATGTTATCTTCATGATCAGTACTTGGTCATTGCATTCAATTTATCTTTTAGTTATACTTTAGTACATATCTATATCCTTGTTCATATTATATTATTGCTCAGTTATGCATTGTTTGGCTTATATACTTTGTTCAGCTTAGCATATCTATATCCTGCGTGCTCAGTACATTCCTAGTACTAACACATACTCTGTGCTAGATCCTTTCATGATGTAGGTTTAGGTACTCAATATCCAAACCACACTTAGTTCGATTCTCAATCCGACTTCAGCAATTTCAGTGGTGACTCCTCATACTTCGAGGACAATAGACATGATTTCTATTTTATTCTTTATTTCTGGTTTTCAGTTTTGTTAGAGTTAGCTGGGGGCATGTCCCACTATCTCATCTCAGTTAGAGGCTTTTCAGACATAGTAGTAGATTCAACTTGAGTTTTTAAGTGGTTGTTTCAGTCATCACTAAACTCTTTTTATATAATAGACATTCATACTAGATGGGTTTCCCCCCCTCTTCAGATATCTATTGATTTAGCTTCTATATATAGTTCATGCTTTATTTAGTTATTTTCAGTATGCTTATGATCTATGCTGGACTCAGGGTTAGCTTAGGGTCACTCGTGATCCTAGGTCCCGTGTTACGTCAAGGGGGTAGCCTCGGGGTGTGACAAGGTGTGTCTCTGAGATTTCAGTCATAATCTAGGGGGGTACTTATGCCTTATCCCGATTATTTCTTACAAAGAAACTGGAAGATGTCATATAAATTAATATGGATTTGATAAAATTTGTGAAATCTATACAACTAATTTGCTACATTTTCTTATGTGAATGTGGTAGCATAGCATAATATGTCAGAAAGATGACAAGTGGTTAAATGTATGAATAGGAGCATGGTAAAATGATAATGGTCATCATTGTGGTAATTAAAAGAAAGAACATTATGGGTTCTCAAAATAGTCCTTCAAAAGGGGAACACAATAATTATCATCAATTTGTTTTGAAAGATATTGAGTAGGCAATTATCGTGTGACCTAATTCGATAAATTTTATAAATCCTTCTTGAAAATAAGAAAATATGAAGTGATGTATTTGAAATTTCAAAGTGATGTTGAGGTATGCCATATTAAAATGACAAACTTTAAATGCATGAAAATGAGCTTATTTTGAAATTTATAAAGTACATATGAATGATATGTTCTTTTCTTGAAGAGAATATGATAGTGATAAGCATTTTTAATACTCAGCTATTCATAAAGTGAATAAGTTAAGATCTGATAAAAATATTATGGGTTGGATACATGCCACAACTCACCTCTACGAGAGGTTTGAGAGAATATTAAAAAATATTTTGACATAAATGGTTATTTGGCCACGTACTTTAATTACACTACAAATATTGTGGTATGTTTTATTATGGACTATTCAAGAAAAAAAGAAAGAAATAATCCTTTTCTATAAAGCTGGTTGTGTCATGACCACAATGAATATTATTGTGTGACCACACAAATTTGTTATTGGTTTTGTACCTATAGAAAGACAAAAATAAAGCAAGAAATAAGTCTTTAATGTAATAATTTTGATCGTGATAATTATAATAATTTCTCATCGAAAGAGATGTTTATCATACGAATGGCGTTATAAAATTTGTGATAGTACACAAAATGAATTGAGAGCTTCGAAAGAGCTAATTTGTTACTATCGGGAGAAACAATTGATCATAATATTGGGGTTGTAGTAAGTCTCAACAGAAAAATTTTAAGCTTCAAAGAAATTGTTTTTTTTTATATTAAGACTATAAATTATGAAAAAACTTAGGATCTTCATATTACAACAACCAAAGCGGGTTACAAATATTTATATGAAAGGTTACCCATTTTTTCATGTTGTTTGTGGTACAAACGTGAGCATGATGATGAAATCACATACAAAAGTAAACTAGAAATTAATTGGGATAAAATCAGTTGCATGATAGGTTGGCCATTCTGGTTCAAATGCGATGCAAAATAATAGAGAATTCACATTGCTATATATTAAAGAAGTAAAAACTAATTGTAACACCTCGTATGCTAGACCTACCAAAATGCAGATTTCAGAAGTTGTAGGTGGCACCAACGGGAACCACCCATGGACCGTAGGGTGACCCACAGTCCGTCCTGGTGATCTGTGGTTCACCACCTGCAACCTTTCCCCAGAACCCCCCAGAAATTTCGTCTAAGGGTCAGCCTACTGGAACTTACGGATCGTAGGTCAGACCATGGTCTGTGGTCCAGGGCCGTAGGTCAAACCCTAGTTTCCAGCTTCTAGTTGCTAAGTATGGCCGACCAGAATGGACTGTCGGCCCATCCACAGTCCGTCAAGACCCCGGCAACTTTTAGGTCAGGGGTCGTTTGGTCTTTTCCCTATGCGTTGGACCCCTAAACTACGTCGTTTAACCCCTAAACTACGTAGTTTTCATTAGTTTAAGCCTAGTAACTTAATTAGAATCTACCCTAAGAGATGCATTCACCAAAAATTAGCAAAATTAGAGTAAGAGAGGAGAGACGATTCGACCAACCCCTAGTTCAAGAACGCAATAGGTTTTCATCCGTTTCAGCCCTGAAATCAAAATATTTCTCCGTGGAGTTCTTCACCAGGTATGTGGTATTTCACTAGTTGGTTACTTTCACCCATTAGGTCCCTAGATTTCAGTCAGAATCTTGATTCCCTTAATATTATCTAGACCTAGGGTTTCTTAAATGTAAGAAGTTATTGGGTTTTAGCTGTTAGAATGATCCAAATCAGATTATCATGATTTTTGTATCACTTTGTGTAGATTCTTTCATAAATTCAGAACCCTAGCTATGTAGTTCTTTTAGTTCATGAATTACACATGCTACGCCAATTATTTCAGATATACATGCCTCAGATTTGAATGTTTCATTATTAGTACATTATTGTTGCATTTTCAGTTAGCATGTCAGATTATTGAGCTATCAAGTTTACTTCAGTATGTTATAAATTTCACATATTAAATTGGGAGTAGCTTAATACCGAGTGGACTAGGGTCAGTCATCCTCAAGTCCCAGAACTACTTGACCCATAGGTTTTAAGTCCCCTCTATGGGCATCAATTTAGTGATCATGCAATCATGCCTCTATACCTCTAGTAGGGTATATTGGGTCCTCGCGATGGGGCGTATACATCGAACTCCACATTTAGCTCATGTGGTTTTGTGTTAGTTATTAGTAGCTCCCTTACAGTCAGATTCTAATGTATTGACCATGTTATCAGTTACAGTCACATTTCAGTCTCAGCATGTTATAAACTTGGTCATTACATCCAGTTAGTTAATGTCCAGTATTTTCAATATAGCATCATGCTCATCTCATATCATTGCTCAGTTATATGCTTTGTTCAGTTATGTATATTGTTCAGCTTTATTCTATCCAGATTGCTCAGTACCTTTCAAGTACTGACACATACTCTACGCTACATATTCCCATGATGTAGGTTAAGGTCCTCAACTTTCAGATCACGTATAGATCAGTTCCCGATCTCTATTTCACCAGCATCAGTGGTGATTTCTCATTCTTCGATGATGATTGACATGATTATGTTTTCTACTTTTAATCTTTAGTTTTAGCTTTTTCTAGATCTAGTTGGGGCATGTCCCAGCATTTCTAGTCAGTTAAAGGCTTTATTTCATACATAGTTAGATTTAGTTTGAGCGTTGGAGTTTGATAATTCAGTTGTCATTAAACTCACAGTTCTTTTATTCAGATTTTCATGGGTGTTCCCCATCATTTCAGTTTTATGATGATTTAAGCTTATGTACTGTACTTTCTTAATTCAGTTATCTTTAACTATGCTTATGATATGCCATCAGGGTTAGCTTTGGGTCACTCGTGATCCTAGGTCTCATGTCCGCATCCTGGGGATAGCTTCGGGGTGTGACAAACTTAGTATCAGAGCATTAGGTTTAAGAGTCCCAGGATGTCTGAAAAATCGCACTAAGTACAGTCCTTTTCATGGGTGTGAAGTGCACCACATCTAATGAGAGGGAGGCTATGAAGTGTTTTAGGAAACCTTTATTTTTCTTGTTACTCTTATCGTGCGTAAGGTATGATGTAATTCCTCGTTTCTACCTCGACGTTATGCGCTTTTAGATCATGCCTCCTCGTAGAGCTTATGGAAGGAATACGAATGCACGCAACGCTAAAGCAACTCCTCCAGTCTCAGATTAGGAAGTTTTGAATGCAAAGATTCGGAATACCATTCAGCTTTTGGTTCAGAGTGTGACTAACCAGAACAAACATCAGGTTCCAGTTCCTACAAATGCTAGTGGTGGATCAGTGGAAGCCAGGGTTGGTGACTTCGTTAGGATGAATCGCTTGAGTTCTTAGGATCGCAAATTGGTGAGGATCCCTAAATCTTCATAGATGAGGTCAAGAAGATCTTTGGAGTGATGCAAGTGACAAGTAATGATAGGGTAGAGTTGGCATCCTATCAGCTTAAGGATGTAGCTCATATCTGGTATACTCAATGGAAAGGGAACAAGTGTAAAAAAACAGCTCCTATCACTTGGGAATGCTTTAGTGAGATCTTTCTGGACAAGTTTTTCCCAAGAGAGTTGAGGCAGGCAAAAGCTCAGGAGTTCATGAATATTAGGCAAGGTAACATGAAAGTCCAAGAGTATGGACTCAACTTCACCCAACTCTCTAGGTATGCTCCTCACATGGTTGCCGATTCCAGGGCTCAAATGAACAAGTTTTTATATGGGGTATCCGACTTAGTGAAAACAGAGTGCAGGAATGCTATGTTGTTGGAAAATATGAAGATATTTAGGCTCATGAACGATGCTCAGCAGGTTGAGGGAGATAAGCTTAGGTAACAGACTAAGGATAATAAGAAGGCTAGAACATGTAACTATGAGTATCCTCAACAGAAATCGAGTGGTGGAAATCGCTCGCAGTTTCAGTAAAAGTCTTCAGCTCCAGCACCTTCATCAGCTTGTGTTCCATCTTCCAGATTTTGGCAAGATCAGAAAGGTAGAGCATTAGGCTCTAAGTCTCAGGGAATTGTTTCAGGAACCAAAACCTACCCAACTTGTCCAAAGTGTGGAAAGAACCATCCGGGTGAATGTCTTATAGGAAAGCAAGAATGCTTTGGGTGAGGTCAGTATGGTCACAGGTTGAGAGATTGTCCTTCTACTAAACAGGGTCAAGGGGGCAATAATGGTAGATCTTAGTCCACAACTTCAGTAGCACCAGCAGGTCGCTCGACTCAACAGGGTAACTCATCTAGTACATGTGGCGGACAGTGCTCAAATAGGTTGTATGCTCTTCAGGCTCGCCAGGATCAGGAAGATTCTCCTGATGTAGTCACTGGTACGTTACATGTTTTTAACTTAGATGTTTATGCTTTGTTAGATCCAGGGGCTACTTTTTCCTTTGTAACTCCTTATATAGCAATAAACTTCAATGTTAGTCCAGAAACTCTCTCAGAACCCTTCTCATTATCTACTCCATTCAGTGACCCAGTCATAGCTAGATGGGTATACAAAAATTTTCTTGTCACAGTCTCCCAGAAAGTCACCTTAGCAGATCTTGTAGAGTTAGAAATGGCAAATTTTGATATCATTCTAGGAATGGATTGGTTATATTTCTGTTATGCCTCATTCAATTGTAGAACTAGGATTGTTCATTTTTAGTTTCCAGATGAACCAATCTTAGAATGGAAGGGTAGTAGCTTAGCTTCTACAGGTCGACTCGTTTCTTACCTTAAGGCCAGAAATATGATCTCTAAGGGTTATCTCTATCATCTAGTTGAGGTTAAGGATTCAAGCTCCAAAAACTCAACTCTTGAGTAAGTTCTAGTAGTTAATGAGTTCCCATAATTGTTTCCAGAAGATCTTCCTGGAGTTCCTCCCGAAAGGGAAATTGACTTCAGAATTGATCTCCTTCTAGATACCCAGCCTATATATATTCCTCCTTACAGAATGGCTCCAGCCGAGCTTAAGGAATTGAAAGAGCAGTTGAAAGACCTTCTAGATAAGGGTTTCATCAGACCTAGTATTTCCCCATGGGGTGCACCAGTGTTGTTCGTGAAAAAAAAAGATGGTTCTCTCAGGATGTGCATTGACTATCAGCAGTTGAAGAAAGTCACTGTCAAGAATAAGTACCCTATCCATAGGATTGATGACTTGTTTGACAAACTTCAGGGTGTTAGTCATTTCTCGAAGATAGATCTCATATCCGATTATCATCAGCTCAGAGTCAGAGATTGTGACATTGCAAAAACAACCTTTAGAACTTGGTATGGTCATTATGAATTGGTAGTTCAGTCATTTGGACTAACCAATGCTCCTACAAATTTCATGGATTTGATGAGCATAGTGTGCAAGTAGTATTTGGACTTGTTCGTTATCATCTTTATTGATGATATCCTCATTTACTCTAAAACTGAGGAAGAACATGCGAATCATTTGAGGGTTGTCCTGCAAACTCTCAAACATCGCCAGTTATATGCTAAGTTTAGGAAATGTGAGTTTTGGTTGCAACTCGTTGCTTTCCTTAGGAATATTGTGTCCAGCAAAGGGATCCGAGTGGATTCTCAAAAAATAGAAGAAGTGAAACAATGGCCCAGACCTACCTCTCCTACAGATATCATAAGCTTCTTGGATTTGGCTGGCTATTACAGAAGGTTTGTGGACGGATTTTCATCCATTGCCTCTCCATTGACTAAGTTGACTCAGAAGAAGGTTAACTTTTAGTAGTCAGATGATATTGATAAAAGTTTCGCAGAATTGAAAACTAGGTTAACTACATCTCCTATTTTGACTCTACCAGAGGGTTCAGACGGTTATGTGATCTACTGTGATGCATCCAGAGTCGGCCTAGGTTGTGTGTTGATGCAACGAGGTAAGGTTATAGCATATGCTTCTAGACAGCCTAAGGTGCATGAGAAGAATTATCCGACTCATGACCTCAAGCCTGCAGCAGTGGTGTTCACGTAGATGTGCAGTGGTGTTCATGTAGACGTTTTCATAGACCATAAGAGCCTTCAATATGTGTTCACCCAGAAAGAGTTTAATCTTCGCCAGAGGAGATGGCTTGAGTTCCTCAATGATTACGATATGAGTGTGCATTACCATCCTGGTAAGGTCAATGTAGTAGCATATGCTCTTAGTAGACTATCTATGGGTAGTGTAGCACATGTTGAGGAAGAAAGAAAGGAACTAGCAAAGGATGTTCACATACTTGCTCACTTAGGAGTTCGTCTTATGAGCATATCATATGGTGGTGTAACAGTTCATAATGGGTCAGAATCTTCATTGGTAGTGGCGGTTAAGGAAAAACAAGACAATGATCCTATATTGCTTCAACTAAAGGGTGCAGTACATCATCAGAGAGTTGAGGTTTTCTCCCATGGGGGAGATGGTGTGCTTCGCTATCAGGGTTGATTATGTGTTCCTAAGGTGGGTGAGTTGAGATAACATATTCTTGCAGAAGCCTATAAATCCAGGTATTCTGTTCATCCAGGCACCACTAAGATGTACTGCGATCTGCAAGAAGTCTTTTGGTGGAATGGTATGAAGAGGGATATAGTGGATTTTGTGGCTAAGTGCCCTAATTGTCAGCAAGTGAAGGTAGAACATCAAAAACCAAGAGGTATGACTCAAGAGATCAACATTCCTACTTGGAAGTGGGAAGTGATCAACATGGACTTCATTACAGGTTTACCTCATACTCGCAGACAACATGGCTCTATTTGGGTGATAGTTGACAGAGTTACTAAATATGTGCGGTTTTTAGCGATTAAGACTACAGACTCGGCGAAGGAGTACACCAAGCTTTACATTAATGAGATAGTCAAGCTGCATGGAGTTCCTTTGTCTATAATTTCAGATAGTGGTCCTCAGTTTACCTCTCATTTCAGGAAGTCATTTCAGAAAGGTCTTGGTACTCAGGTTAATCTTAGCACATCATTTTATCCACAGACGGATGGTCAGGTAGAGCGTACCATTCAGACCTTAGAGGACATGTTGAGAGCTTGCGTGATCGATTTCAAGGGTAGTTGGGATGATCACCTTCCTCTAATAGTGTTCGCCTACAATAATATCGTTCATGCATTCAGATGGCCCCTTATGAGGCATTGTATGGGCGTAGATAAACATCTCCAGTTGGTTGGTTTGAAGTAGGTGAAGCAACTCTGATAGGTCTAGATTCGGTTCATGATGCCATGGAAAAAGTTCAGCTCATAAGAGATAGACTTAAGATATCCCAGAGTCGCCAGAAGTCCTATGTAGATGTAAGGAGAAAGGACTTAGAGTACCAAGTTGATAATTGGGTTTTCCTGAAAGTGTCACCTATGAAAGGGGTGATGAGATTTGGTAAGAAAGGGAAGCTTAGTCCTAGATATTTAGGCCCTTATCAAATCATGAAGAGAGTTGGTAAAGTGGCTTACGAGTTAGACCTACCAGCTGAACTAGCAGCAGTGCATCCAATTTTTCAGATTTCGTTGTTGAAGAGTGTGTGGGTGATCCAACATCTATTGTACCCTTAGAAAGTGTGGCTATGAAGGATAGTCTCACTTATGAGGATGTGCCAATAGAGATTCTTAATCGTCAGGTTCGAAGGTTGAGAAACAAAGAAGTCGCGTCAGTTAAGGTTTTGTGGAGGAGTCAGTCCGTAGAGGGAGCTACTTGGGAAGCAGAAGCAGCCATGAAGGCCAAGTATCCTTATCTCTTTCCTTCCGATTCCACTCCATCTTGAAGTAATAGTTCCTCTCCAGCTTTTCAGTCATTCATGCATAGTTACAGTCTTAGTATCATTCTTCTTAAGTTTGTACTTGCATTTTCAGCGTATTTGCATGTTCGTGGAACTTAGTTCGGTCAGAAATCAGATTCAAGTATTTAGTGGTAGGGTTGCAGCTCTTCCCTTCCATATTCAGCTAGTTTAGTCATCATTTGAGGACGAATGTTCCCAAGGGAGAGATAATGTAACACCTCGTATGCTAGAACTACCAAAATACAGATTTCAGAAGTTGTAGGTGGTACTGACGGGCACCACCCACGGACCGTAGGGTGACCCACGATCCATCCTAGTGGTTCGTGGTTCACCACCTGCAACTTTTCCCCAGAAGCCCCTAGAATTTCGTCTAAGGGCCAGCCTACACCGGGAACTATGGACCGTAGGTCAGACCACAGTCCGTGGGCCAGGGTCGTAGGTCAGACCCCAGTTTCCAGCTTCCAATCGCGAACGACGGCCAACCAGAATGGACCGTCGGCCCATCCACGGTTTGTCGGTGTGGTCCATTAGACCCCGACATCTTTTAAGTCATGGGTCATTTGGTCTTTTCCCTATGCGTTGGACCCCTAAACTACATCATTTAACCCCTAAACTACGTAGTTTTAGTCAGTTAAAGCCTAGTAACTTAATTAGAATCTGCCCTAAGCGATTCATTCACCAAAATTTAGCAAACTCAGAGCAAGAGAGGAGAGAAGAGTCAACCAACCCCTAGTTCAAGAACGCAATAGGTTTTCATCCATTTCAGCCTTGAAATCAAAATATTTCTCCATGGAATTCTTCACAAGGTATGTGGTATTTCACTAGTGGGTTCCTTTCATCCATTGGGTCCCTAGATTTCAGCTGAATCTTGATTCCCTTAATATTATCTAGACCTAGAGTTTCTTGAATGTTAGAAGTTGTTCAGTTTTAGCTGTTAGAATGATACAAATCAGATTATCATGATTTTTATAACATTTTGTGTAGATTCTTTCATAAATTCAGAACCCTAGCTATGTAGTTCTTTTAGTTCATGAATTATACATACTAGGCCAGTTATTTCAGATATACATCCCTCAGATTTGAATGTTTCATTATTAGTACATTAATGTTGCATTTTCTGTTAGCATGTCAGATTATTAAGCTATCAAGTTTACTTCAGTATGTTATAAATTTCACATATTCAATTTGGAGTGGCTTAATACCAAGTGGACTAGGGTCAATCACCCTCAAGTAACAGAACTACATGCCTCATAGGTTGTAAGTCCCCTATGTGGGCATCAATTTAGTGATCACACTAGTCATGTCTCTATACCTCTGATAGGGTATATTGGGTCCTCTTGATGAGGCGTATACATCGGACTCCACATTTAGCTCAAGTGGCTTTATGTCAGTTATTAGTACCTCCCTTACAGTCATATTCTACTGCACTGACCGTGTTATCAATTACAGTCATATTTCAGTCTCAGCATGTTATAAACCTAATCATTGCATACAGTTAGTTCATGTCCAGTATTTGCAGTATTGCATCATGCTAATCTCATATCATTTCTCAGTTATATGCTTTGTTCAGTTATGTATATTGTTCAACTTTTTTCTATCTTGCATGCTCAATACCTTTCAAGTACTGACGCATACTCTGTGCTACATCTTCTCGTGATGTAGGTTCAGGTCCTCAGCATTCAGATCACGCATATATCGGTTCCCAATCTCCATTACAGCAGCATCAATGATGAGTCATCATTTTTTGAGGATGATTGACATGATTATCTTTTCTACTTTTAGTCTTTAGTTGGAATTTTTCTAGATCTACCTGGGGCATGTCCCAGCATTTCTACTCAGTTAGAGGCTTTTAGATTCAGTTTGAGCTTTGGAGTTTGATATTTCAATTGTAATTAAACTGATAGTTCTTTTATTCAGATTTTCATGGGTATTCCCCATCATTTCAGTTTTATGATGATTTAAGCTTCCATACAGTACTTTTCTTAATTCAGTTATCTTTAAGTATGCTTATGAAATGCAGCAGGGTTAGCTTGGGGTCACTCGTGATCCTAGGTCCCGTTTCTGAGTTTTAGGGGTAGCTTCGGGGCGTGACACTAATCTTCAAGAATTATCTTATGTTGCTTGTTCTCGAGATAAAATAATCATTTTACCTGCTAATATTAGAAAGGATAAGGCACAAGTACCGCCCCTAGATTATGATCAAAATTTTAGAAACACACCTTAACTAAATTAAGGTCTTATTACCCCCTTGAACTCATTTTTTAAAAATTGTGTACACCTTTTTTGCTTTCGTGGCATCCAAGCATCTCCCACGTGCCTCAACTATGTGGAGTCACGGAGTGTGCCACGTAAGCTGAAATGTGTATAAAATTACAAAAAAAATGAGTTTGATGAAATAAAATGACATTAGTTTAGTTAAGGTGTGTCTCTGGATATTAGTCATAGTCTAGGGGGTACTTGTACCTTATCCCAAGGTTGGAATTATATCTCCTGAAGTTTTGAAACATATAAAAAGGGTGAATAAGGGTCAGTTCACCTGCCATGTAGACCGTCTGCCATTATATGATTTTGATAATTGCATTTATGGGGTGGTCAGGTGTGCTTCGATATCAATTTACAAATTGATTTTTTAAGGGTTACCCGTCCTTTCATGTTGTTTGTGGTACGGACATGAGCATGATAATAGAATCACTTGTAAAAGTAAACTTAAAATTTATTAGAATAAAAATCAGTGGGACTGATCGATCGTTCATTCCTGTTCAATTTGATGCAAAATAATTGAGAATTCACATGGTGATATATTGAAGAAATAAAAAATAATCTTCAAAAATTCTCATGTGTTGCTTGTTCTCGAGATAAAATAATAATTGTACCTGTTAAGGTTGGAATTGTATCCCTTAATGTTTTGGAACATATAAAAATCTGAATATGGATCCGTTCACTTGCCATATGAACCATTTGCAATTATATAATTTTAATAATTTCATTTAAGGGGTGGTCACATGTGCTGTGATATCAATTTAAAAATTGGTTCTAAAGGTTATTTACTTGAATATTTAGATCAAGAACATGTTTCAAAGTATAAAATTATGTTGATAATTGTAACACCTCGGAAATTAAAAAGTCATATTGGAAAGGAAAGGTGCATTATTGGACACTGCCGTTGAGTCTATAATTCCAACTTACTGATCGTAGGTCATAGGAAGAAAGTCGTAGGATTGGGTTTGAGTTTTAAAATTATCAAGTCTCTGATGTTTGACATATGAGTGAACAGAATGATTCGTAGAGTGTTCTACGGGACGTAGGAGGGTTTCGTAGAAGGGATTTAGACTTCTTGAAATTTTGGACTTAAAGTTGGGTTCTACGGAAGAGGTCTACAGACCATAGAATAGATGATGACCCGTAGAATGGTTTATTGGAAGTTGAATGGATTTTAGGCCCCAGTTGTAGGTTTTACGGTTAACCAGGACTTCCCATAGAAATACCTACAAACCGTAGACGTTGTATGAAGATTTTAATTAAGAGTATTATGGTATTTTCCTACCCAAATAACCTCTAAACTATGTCGTTTTGACCCTATAACCACCCCTATAACTGGTTTTACACATTAAACTAAGCCTAATTTCTCTCATTCAAGAAAATCTCCCAAATCCCTCAAGTCTTGTTATCCAAATTCTCTCAAGAGCTCTCAAGTCAAGGATTAGGGTTCCATCAAACTTCAATGTTTCTTCCACCATTGCTTGGGCTTTGATTACCCAAGGTGTGTGAGAATTCACCAATGGACTCCTTTCATCCATTGGGTCTCAAAAGAATATCAATCTCCTAATTAATTTCATCCAATTCCATTATGGTTTTATGCAAATCTTCATGGGTCCTATTTACTATGATTCAATTGTCTATTTTCAATCTTATTATGCATGATTTGATTCAATTTCATGATTTTCAATTGATTTCATATGGACTCATGCCTATGTCTACTTCATGAACATGAATTATATGTTAAGCTTATGAACTTATGAATTATGACTATGAAAGCTATGCATATTTTATAAAAATGATGATTTATGAACTATGGATGCTTTTGAGATAAGTATCAATGATTTGTGAAAGATTTTCTCACATATGAATGAAATCATGATTTAGATGATTACAAAAGGTAAATGTCTATTATGAAGAAGTTTTATGAAATCGTGATTGAAAGAATCTATTCTATGATAACTTATGATTGGATTGGTAGTCATAATTGAGCCTTTACAAGTATTTCAATATAAATATGATTATGTATTTTTCGTTGGGATGTACTTAGCACCGAGAGAACTTTGATATAGAGGCTCTCCTATTAGTAGAGGTTGGGTCTATATAATCAATCTCCTTGTCTTAAACTATGTGCCCCTGTAGGATTGTATTAAATGACCTAGCTAGTGGATCCACAATAGCCACTATGAATGAATGTGACAAAATTCTACCTTAACAAGTAGTTTTCCCTTTTCGGTGTGAGGGTCATGCCAGATTTCATGTTATAGCTCACATGGTCTTACTATCGGTTAATGATATATATCCCACAAATGAACTATATTTTACTCAAAGATTTTATGAAAGCTTATCAAATAATTTTAAATATGCATTGACCTTGATTTTGACTCATGGATTATTTAAAGACTTTTAATATGTTTTACTTGGTCATGCATGTTAGGTTTAAAGTTTCTTATATTGTCATGTCGATGCTTATGTTTTATGCATTTCCCCATACATTAGTACATTCAATGTACTAATTCATACTTGTGCGTATATTGTCTTATAATATAAGATTCGATGCTCCTCCTCCCGGAAGTACTTAGATCGAAATTGCTCAGCTTGATCATTGGATTGGTGAGTCCTCATGCTCCGAGGACAAGACCATTGATGTTTTAGTTCCTTTGTTTTTTTATGGTCAGTTTTGTTTTAGTCTTGTACGGGGTGTATAGGTTACATCCCAACCACTCTTATGATGTTTAAAAGGCTATGTCAGACACAATTTAGTGTTCTGCACTTATGTTCAGATTCCTTATATGATATGAAATTTTATTGCCTTTTCCCCTTGTTGTATTTCTTTTATGCCATGCTTATGTCAGGTGATTTTGTTAGGGCATTTCAGGGTTCTATTCACCATGTCACATCTAGGGTTTACTTTATACCATGCCAATAATGCTGATTGATTTAGTAGAAATCATATGCCTCCAATTATAGCTAAACCATTGGTTATAAGAAAAAATCTCCCAAAATAAATTTTGTATGAGGTGAACATCAAGCCAACAGGTTCCCCTATCAAAATCGATTCATGGTCAGGAATTAAATAATTTTCATCTAAAACTTTGACTGTGTGGTTATGATTAATTACACCACCATTTAGAGAGATGGATCCCCAAATAACTTTGGGGTCAAACTTTCTCTAATAAGTCGAACCTTTTCCATAGACTCATGCAACTTTAATTGCTTTAAGGCAATAGCAATTACCTTATTACCATGTTGCATCAAGACACAACCAAGACCAATATGTGAAGCATCACAATAAATCACAAACCCATCAGATACTTCCAATATCATCAAAACTAGGGTTGTAGTGAGTCTATCCTTCAACTGTTGGAAAACAATTCCATATACTTATTCACAATTGCAACTAACTCAAGAGTACGTGTTTCAGAATCCATATACTTAATCCGAACACAACCTTTAGAGATCATTTTCCTATCCTTTAGGAAAGAGATAAGCAGACCTATAGGTGTTGAACTTCCACCCTTCCATTCCAAAATAGGTTCATTCGAAACCTGGAATGTGACCAATCGAGTCCGACAATCTAGGAAGCATAACAAGAATACAGCCAATCCATCCCCAAAATGACATAGAAATATATCATGTCTAGCTCTACTAGATTAACTGGAGTGATTCTATGAGAAACTAAAATTTGGCAATTTCTATAGACTCGTTTAGCAACAATAGAATCACCAACAGGAGTAGAGACTAAAAAAAATTCTAAAGGAATTTAGAGACCGACATTAAACTTCATAGCCACATAAGGAGTCACAAAAGAAAACGTATCACCTGGATCAAGCAATGAATAAACATCGAACCGAAAGACTCATAACATACTCGTCACCATATCTAAAGAACCTTCATGATCCTGCTGAGTCTGAAGAGCATAAAATCTATTTTGATGAGGAGCACCACAAGAACTAGAAGAAGTACGAGGCAGAGCCTTTCTAGCATGCGAATGGAAATCTCTAAATATGTGACCCATCTTTCCACAACCAAGACATGCACCTGAATGGGCTAAGCACTATCCTGAGTGGTTTTTCCCATATATCTTACATGCGGGGAAATTATGACACTAGAAGTACCACCTTGGGTCCTTGGGTAGGCATATTATCCTTACCAAACTTTTGGACTAGAGCACTAGATGAATTCGGGCTGGAGAACCTTTGTCGAAACTGAGAATGTCCATGTCTACAAGACATAGAGTGAGAGAAATCACCACCATCCGTTCTTGCCCTTTTTGACTCTTTAGCCTTTTCCTTAAGTTTTTCCTCCTTGATTTGTTGGGAATGACTCATCAACCTTGAGATAAACATATTATTTTTATCAACATGGTGGTTTGACATTCTTTGACCACCAATTCGGATACATCCGAAACAAACTTACTCATTCATTTCCAAGAGTCCACAACAATTGTTGAAACATACTTAGACAATTGAGTGAAATTCAAAGAGTACTCCTTCACACTCATGTTTCCTTGCCTTAAATTTATGAACTCTTGCACTTTATCTTCCCTCATCTCAAGGGGAAAGAACTGATCAAGAAATTCCCCTTTGAAATTGGCCCAATCGTAGAGACCCACATCAAAAGCCCTTTTTTCCTTCCATTGATCATACCAAACTTGAGCAACCCCTTTCAATTGATAAGCGACCAAATCCTCCTTCTCCACTAGAGTTACTCCCATAATGTCCACAATCTTATGGATTCCCTCAATGAACTCTTATGGATTCTCATCCACTTTCGAACCATAAAATTTAGGAGGATTCATTCGTGTAAAGTCTCTAACCCTTGTTACCGATTTTGAGAGTTCCTAAATAAGACACTTGACATTAACACTATGCTAAGATGAACAAATAAAGAGAATAAAACATGAAAGTGAGATATAAATCTCAACATCAACATCATAAACGATGCCAAAATTAGAGTACAACAACCTCATAACCGGAAACATACCATGTCTAACAACAAGCCTTTATGTTATAGATATGGCTCGGACAAACCCCTAGCTCACAAAATAAGTCCAAAAACTTAAATGAATACAATAGACAAGAAACTCATAACGTGTGATATGCCCTTGATCCATGAGAACTTACCACAAGCTAAGCAAAGTTGAATCAATCTGCTAGCCACAACAGGATGAAGTAACATTAGATGCTATATCATAAAATAATATAGACACAAGAGATATATGTGTCAGTACTTTTAATGTACTGAATATTGGGAAAATGCATAAACATAAACATGATAACTTGATAAGTTCAAAACGTTGATAATGCATGACCAAATGAAATATACCAACCGGGTAAGTTTAGTTCATAAATCATCAAAATAAAAATGCAATATTAAAGTCATGAAATATGTATAAAATATAAGCTAAGTGATAAATCATATATTTTGTGGGATGTTTACCATTAACCGACATAGACCATCTGAGCTATAAGATGGAATCTGATGTCTTTGTCCCACAACAAAATAAGATTGTCCTACTTGCCAAGGTAAGGAACTTATACTTAAGATTAGGTGGATCCACTAGCTAATTCATCCATTTGGGACATCCTGTGGGGGCACATAGTTCAAGGACTTAGGAATTCATCCAAAATCCACTCGGTGCTAAGTAAACTCTCAATGTAAATCTTAAAGAGTAATCATATCATAATAATCATAATACTTGAAAAGGTAAGAATCTAGTAATACCAATCCAATTATAAACTTTACATCATAGAATAACTCCTTTCAAAATCATGATTTCATAACATAATTGATGTTTAAAAGATAATTCAATCGAAAATATCTAAATCATGATATATTTTCTTAGTAAAACCATACTTTAATCATAAGTGACTAAATCATAAAAAAGATTCATAGTAGGAATACTTCAATTGGAAGAAACCTAGTTTCATAAATCATGAGATACTTTATTTGAAAGCACCCTAGAATGATAGTCACTACAATTTCTTTATGCATGCATAATATTCAAAACTCAATTCATGATCATAAAATAGGTATATAACATGGATTCAGATGAAGATTATTGAAAAAATGTAATTTGAATCAAATCATGCATAATAAGATCAAATTTAATAAATTGAATCATAAATAAGTGAACCCATGGAGAAATCATATTAAACCCTAGAAATTTAGGTAAAATCTTAAGAGAATCGGAGAAAACCTTTGGGACTCAATGGATGAAAGAGAATTAATTGATGAACTTCCCAAATACCTTGAGTAATTAAGCATTGAAATTTGGAGAAGAGAACGTGGGAGCTTGAAGAACCCTAATCCACTTGATAGAATCCTTAGAGAGAATTTGGAGAGAAAACCTTGAGGGAATTTGAGGGTTTTAGTGAATGAGAGGGAAATAGGTAGGTTTTTAAAGAGTAAAATAAGTTATAGGACTTAGTTATAGGGTAAAACTGACATAATTTAGGTGTATAAAGGGTAGGTAAAGACTCAAATAACCCTAACTTAAAAATTGTCGGAAGTGACCTACAAACAAACCTACGGTCCGTACAACCCGCTACGAACTATGCCGGTAGATTAAATTAATGGAGACCAAAAGTCCAATAACTTTCCATGAGAACTTCCTGTGGTCGGTAGACCCTTCTACAGGTTGTAGGTCCCAACCATAGAACCCAAGGTCAATCAAAATTTCACCAAGTCTGGAACCCTACATACAATCACTTTTGACGGGCTGCATAGGTATCTACAGACTGTCCTGACGATCCGTAGACATTTATCTAGGAGTTGCCATTTTCCAAATTTCTCACCCCTCTTCCATGACTAACTACCTATGGCATGTATGACCTTGTATGGTCGTAGATGGGCTCGTGATCACTACCTCAACAATATTTCTGAAGTTTTCCTTTCCATTTGAACTTACAAAGTTTCAAAGTGTTACATATCTGAAGGTTATCCTGGAGGTTCATCTTTCCTATCAATCTACACAAGATTCCCTAGGGCACAAAGGGACTATGAATAGGTTTCTATTTTTGTCATCCATAAAGTATGTGGAGTAGAGGTGGAGATCACACCGACAACTATCAAGTCACTGATTTGGGATGAGCCGACTGGGATTGCGGTTGTGTATATGTAGAAACTTGCTACAAAAAGTGACAAATTTCAATAGGTAGCCAGCATAATTTATGCAAGGTCCCAGTTTTAGGACATGAAAGGAAAGGATATCTCTTTGCAAGACTTGTCTTTCGAAGCCAAAGTGTGGCTTGACTTCATTTGTACCCAACCCTTGCCATCGAAAAATGATTAGTGGGTCTTCCATGAGGTAGACATTTTATTTCCTATTTAATGACAAGTATTCACACCAACTCTGGAGAGATAGTGGTAGTGCATAGCATAGGAAAGTTCATCAACAAAACCATTCTATGTCCTTTTCAATCCTCATTAGCAAGCTTTTGTGACCAAGATGGAATCCAATATTTTGATTATGATGAGTCCATCCATGTAAGAAGTGTGATAGATGTGAATAATGAGAGACACAGAAGCCCTAGAACTGAAAAGGCGAAGGATGCAATATAAGCCTACTCACGTAGAAAAAAGAAAATGTCTTAGGTGAGGATGTACAAGAACCTTCACAATCATCTCATGCATTTGCCCCCAACAAGAGTACCTACCAAGAGTGGATAGAAACAACCTACCACAACAATAGGAAGCTCAACCAATTGGTTATAGGGCTACACAAAATGATTGATAATGCCATGAAGGGGCTAATTTCCAAGGTGAAAACTTGAGCATACGAGTGATAGTATGAGAGGTCATATAGTCACAACCATGAGGGAGGAGGTTAGTGAGAAGAAGGGAATGGTGCCGATGGGAGGTGAACTTGATGTAGTTGATGAGTTAATTGCTAGAATGAAAGGCAATGAAAAGCAAAAGTAGAGCATCAGTGAGGAGCCAGAGAATGAAGTAAATTTGTTGCGGACTGTTTTCAGTCCTTAATCCTGGAAGGTAGAGAATATTAAAGCACCTCGGAAGGAGTGTGAGCAGTTCTTTCCCCCTCTTACTTAGTGTAAAAGTATTAGGGACAATGTTAGTTCAAGTTTTGGGGTCTTTCATTATTTTTATTGATGGTTACTTTTGGGCCCTTATTGGGCATGTTGGATAGGTCCTTGGTGGGTCTAAGTTTTTATGAACAAATTTATGCTATATATATATATATATATATATGCATAAGCATATTGGCTCAAACTCGATGATTTCTAAGTTGTAAATATATATATATTAAGGTCCTATACTGAGTGTAATAAGTGTATCATATGTTTTTTAGGGTCCTAAGGTACCTCAAATACCAAGTCAAGTTCAAAGCATTTTTATCGACTTAGTTTTCACATGAGTTCATATAAGGGTCAACTTAAAACGACCATATCTTTCAACATATAAATGTTTAGGTGTCCCATGGCCTATCAAATTAAAATATTATAAGCCTTCTTTCTAATAAAGTTTGCATCAATGAGAGTTTAGAGTAGAAAGTTATGGTTGTTTATTGACTGGGAAATTCGACGATGAAATCTGCCCATTTGGTAAATCGTTGAATGGTTTTGCCTATTGCTGAATTACATTGTAGAAATGGTCCGAAAACCTGCACAAACTGATCATTTTGGCGATCCAAAGACCCATTTTGGCGATGGTACCTCCAAATCACCAATTTGACCGACAGGATTCTTTGAAAGGTATTTTCTTCAAAAACAAATTTGGTCTTCTTACATTCTTCGAAGAGTATTATTGACCTTTTACCCTCAATTAACTTTCATAAGTGTATCTTATAAACTAATAACATCCTTATACATATAGTAACTCTCAAAATCTCCAATTTTGCTTTTCCCGAAGATCAAAAACTTCAAGTATTTTTTTTCAATTTTGCAAGATCTAAAGGCTCAACGTTCTAGATTATCTTCAAGAATACTAAGGTTTTCTATCAAGATTCTTCCCCAACCTTCATCTCCAAGAAATCCATAGAAGGATTTCTCAAGTTCCAAGCTCAAAATTTTTCTCCGATAATTCCTAAGATTCAGGTATTTAGGACTTCAATGAGGAATTCCTTTCATTATCATGTCCAAAGTTCTAAGTTTTTATAAATTTAATTTCATAGTTAGGGTTTACAAACCGGCTTCCCACTTCACAAATTTGTAATATCCAATTGCATGATTTCTTGATCTTACTTACTCATGATTATGGATTTTAACTGTTGTATTTCCCTTTTATGTGTAGCAAGGTTTCCCATTGTCATCCTTTTTCATTTTTCACATGATTTTATGTGTGACTCTTGAAGCTTATATTTTAAAACATGCTTTTAGAGCCTTTATATTATTATGAAAGCTATTTTGACGATCTACAAGTTATACATGCTTCTCATGATTTGAGATATATGTTTTAGAAAGAGATTTCAACAATTAATTTTAGAAATAAAGAATTGAGTTTCTCATAGATTTGAGAATAGTCTCAAGATATGTTTTAGAAATAGATTTTGAACAAGACTCGTGATAAGCTTAACAAAATATTTATCAGCTATATGAATAGTCTATTTTTGGAGTAGTATTTAGCACCGATTGAATGAGGGTTCTAGATAGCCCAAGTTCCAGAACTAAATGCTTCTGTAGGTTTATGTTTCAACACTTTTTTGGTTGATCATTTCACCCTGAGAGTCTTAGATTAGTGGATCCGCATTAGACATGCATGGTTTATACTCTAGGAAGATATAGGGAACCCTCCCAAGTAGGGCATTCATTGGTGCATTGTGATCTCACATTGTGTATGTCGATTAAGAGAAACTTCCACATAAAAGATTTAGTTCATTTATTTTATATTTTCTTGATATTATGATTATAAGATATTCAGATATGCATCCTTTCATATATGATTTTAGAAAATATGATCTCAGATATTCATTTTTGTTTCTGTAATATTATGACATACTCCCCAATTTTAAGTCTCAATCCTTTAGTTATTGTTTTATGTATTACTCTGTAATGACCCGGTCATACATTTTTGAAAAGTTTCATAAATTTTCCATCTTTCCCCTCCCGTAATCGACCCCTAGTCAATTTTTATTTGAGGTTGAAAAGTTGGCTTTGAACTATGTTTTAAAAGTTGAGAATTTGGTAAGTTTGTGAGTTTTAAAGGCTAATTTATTAAGAAAGTATTTTTTGGGGTATTTTGAAGTTTCGAGTGTCGAAATAGAATTTCATCGATTCCATCAGTCCCGAAATGTGAAATCTTATCCGTGAGAGTTGTTGGTTTCAGATTCCAAGTCTTTTTAGGAATTGAGGTCCCAAGTGAAATTGTGGAATTTTAGTATTTGAATTGACTTTAGTCAACATTTGGGATGCGGATACTCGGATAAGAATTCTGAGAGTTCCGCTAGATTTAAGGGATGATTTTAGGCTTAGGTGAGGTCTTGGTTGATTTTAAGAGGTTTTGAGCTTGTTTTAGCCTTTTTAGGCGTTGAGTTAGTTTTTTGTGGTTTTCATAGATGTCGGGTCAAAGAGACATCAAATTCATGCTTGGACGGTTTCATTGAATTAGGAACGTCGAATATAATTGATTTGGATATGTGGTTTGTGAATTCGAGATTTCAAACAAATCCCGAGGGTGCTTTCAATGTTTTTAGAATTGGCTAAAGTTGCTAGTGTCTGCAGGCTAAACTTTTGCGAAAGCCATCCGCTTAAGTGACCTTTACTTAAGTGATGGGCCTGTCGCTTAAGCAACGCCCGCCTTTTTAGCTGGGTGGTTTCTTTTGCTACATCGAGAGGGATTTTGCTGCCATTTTCGGGGTTGAAGCCCCATTTCACCATTTTTGAGCTTTGGGGACCCATGGTGGTGATTTTGAAAGGAAATTATGTGCTAGATCTTTTGGATAAGTGTTCTTGATCCTAAACCTTCATTTTCCATTAATTACTTATGAGTTTTAACAATACAATGTGAGATTTTTGTGGGATAATGTCAAGGTTTTTCAAGAACCCAAGTTCTTAGCTAAAATGGTAATTTTGAAGGGGTGTTGATTTCGTTTTCGAGATGATTTTCAATAATGATTTTGTAAAGCCTTAAGCATCATTTTCAAGTATTAAATTTTGGATTCAAACCTTAATTTTAGAATGGGGTTTTGGGTTGATTGACCCACCTTTCAAGAGGATTGATGTGTGTACTGTTGTTTATGGAAATTTATTGTGAATACTTTCTTGAGCATAGACTGTGTGTCTTTGGAAGTTGTTCGGAAGGGGAAGACTCAACTATTGGAGTGATTGTTGATTGATTTAAGACAAGTGACTTCCTAAACCTTGTAATTTAATTTAATTTGTATGCTTCCTTTGTTACTTGTGTGTTTAGGAGTAATGGGAATGAAATAAATGGTTAAATTGACCACTTGTTATGTCTAAATGAACAAAAATAGGTTGAAATGAAAAAGGCTACGTGTTGAACCTGATGATGTGTTTTTCATTAATGTAACCCTTATTGATTGATTGATGATATGCTTGAAAGCATAATGGACTTGAATTGTGTAATGTTTGTCTCTTCTATGTGATGCGATATTCCTTGTGTGCATTGATTGTTGAACACCGTGATGAGACATGTAATGATTATGAGGATGAGGTTTTAACCGACAAGTGTTATCATGCCAAGGTCTTTGTCGGTGTTAATATGATTTGGCCGAGGTCATTACCGGCGAGTGTTAATATGCCAAAGTCATTTCGGACAATTGTTATAAAGGTGATTGAAAATGGTTTCGGCTAGTGATATAAAGCCGATGGGAAATAGTTCCGGCAAAAGATTGATTATTGTGAATGGGTGTAGAAATGATTATGCGTGAATTGCTTGATACTCGAGATTGATGTACTTGTTATGTGTTACTAAACTACTTGTCATTGAGATTGACTTATTTGATTCGTTTGATTGTTGAATTATGAAGTTTGAACTGTGAATATTGAGCTTGTGAGCTGTGTATTATAGAATTTCTAGGTTGGGCTGATTTCTATGAAGGTTGTAGTTTGAGGAGGTTCGGTTGGAGTGTAAGAGATACTTAATTTCTAGCTAGTTGCTTTGTTTAGTAGGTTGCTTGTTGGGTACCGTGTTGTTGGTACTCACCCCTTACTTCTATACTTATGTAGGTTCCGAGCCTGGACCTCCATGATCTCTTCCTCTTTTCATCGATCTCGAGGGTTGTCAAGGACTTGAATAGGTAGTTGATTGTCATTCGACGAACCCTCTTTTTTCTTTTTCTTACACTTGTATTTATTTCTTAATTTCGTACATATGTATTTAGTGGCTTGTACATGTGACAACCAAATTTTGGGGTTTAAACAGAATAAGTTTTTTGCTTTATCTTATTCTTATTTTTGATGTTATTCGCCTTTGGGGTTTAAACAGAATAAGTTTTTTGCTTTATCTTATTCTTATTTTTGATGTTATTCGCCTTTTTATATTTTTGTTGGGTTGAGACTGACTTGTCTTGATGGGAAAAGACAAGTGTCATCACGTCCATTGTTGGGTCGTGACATACTCATGCTCAGATTTATAGTTCTTTTAGTTGTTTGTTTAATTGTTGATCTCATCACTTACCTTATATACCAATACATTTCATGTATTAATGCTACTTTGTGCTACTTCATTTTATGATGTTGATTTCAGCACCCTGATTCAGATTTGCGGTCAGATGTTCCACTAAGTTCATCTACTTTCAGAACTGTGGTGAGTCCTCCTCGCATTCACATGACTTCAACTATGAGTCAGTATATGTTATTCACTTCAATTGTGTTAGCTTTTAGGCAGCCCAGGGTGCTGTCCTAGCAAATTATCTCATTTAGTTTAGCGGTTTTCAGACATTAGTATTTAGTTGTAATATATTTATTTTTCAAATTTATTTAAGTTATGATATTTATTTATTGCTTCCACTTCAGTTCTCATGTGATATGCTTAAGATATGTTATGCCAAGGGTTAGCTTGGGATCATTTGTGGTTCAAAACATTGTGTCTCAGTTAGGATTGAGACCTTGGTCATGACAACTTAGGTCGGTTTGATTTGATTTCTTTCATTAAGCAAATCACTAAATTAGTTATAGTGGTTTATTAAATCTATAAACCAAATCGAACCAACATAAAATCAGTTTTTTTATTTTAGTAGTCGGTTCGTCCGATTTTCTCAATTTTCTATTTCTTTTTATTTCTTATAATTACACCATGATTGAAAAAGATATCAGATTGATGAGGGTATTCTCTTGACTGTGTATTTCATTAAACATGTGAAGTTCCCAATTGAAGAGACATATGATACCATTGGCAAATGAGTGAGTGATTATATTTTTAATGTAATCTAAAGGACACTTGAATAAATAAAATTAGAAAAAATAAGCATACAACATAATATCTGAGACATCGTGTTAGGAAAATATATATAAAAAACTCACGAAAAGACACAATACATGTCAATTTTTTAAGTCATTTTAAAAGGCCAAATATGAAATTATATATATAAACATTTAAAGCTATAAGCTAATTTGAAAAATACTTGTAAAGTAGATTATAATAAATACTTTTTTTTAATAAAAATTTAAAATTATAAATGTATTATGTCGGTTTGGTTTGAATTCTATTTGACTTTTTTTTCTATTAATACCAAATCAAACCAAAAGCGGTTAGGATTTTTATTTCAATGTCAAACCAATCAAATCAAACCACAAATCGAGGTTGTTTGACTTGGTTCACCAGTTCAGTTTGGCTTGATGGTTTGACATGTACACTCCCATATTTGCATTCATTCAAAGAGAAGAGTACATCAATATTTATAAGTAAAATAAAATTATATGTTATATTCTTTATAGATACTAAACTAATAAATGGAAAGTAATTTTTTTTCATTATTGTAAATTTAAATTTGAAAGAAAACTAAATACTATGGCAGATTTTTAGACTAAAAGAATAAAATGAAAATATTCTACCATTAATGTAGATCATAGAACAGAAGGAGAGTAAATTTCAACAATATTAACCTTCCATAAACTCATTTAAATATGGAAGTATAATTATTTAAATTCCAACTTCAAGATTGACTTTTAGGATTTTAACTACAACTATTTAGGTAATAATTTTAATAAATATCTAAAAGACTAGATTGTGCAATAACTTTATTTCTAAACTTGGCCAGAATATCTCAATCAACTTTCAATTATTTAATTATATGGTCTTATCAAATATTTAAACTTCAATTTCAAGGTTAACTTTTAGGATTTTAACTACAACTATTTAGGTGATAACTTTAATACATATCTAAAAGACTAGATTGTGCAATTAATTTATTTCTAAATTTTGTCAGTTTATCTCAATCAACTTTCAATTATTTAATTATGTGGTCATATCAGACAACTATAAATATAAGTCAAAAACTCTTATTTTATATTCAGAGATAGATACCCACTTACACATTTTACTCTTTTAGTTTTTGTGTACGAAAATATGACTGGAAAGAGAAAAAAAAATCATGATGAGGGAAAGAGAAAAAAAAATCTTGAGGAAAGATTGGCATCATTGTGTAAGAAAGCATATGAGTTGTCTATTCTATGTGATGTAAAGGTTAGTATAATATCTTTTACTCCCGGAGAAACTGATAATTTACTTGACCGTTAACTAAGGCTTATGAAATAGTAAAGAATTATCTAGGTTGACCAGAGAAACAAAGACAATACAAGTTAGTTGACATGAAGCCTACCTTCAATATATATTGAATGATCGGGAAAAAGAAATAAGTGAATTAGAGAAAATGGTTGAAGAGAAGGAAATGAAGAACCTCTTCAACCAACTAGCTGAGGGAAGAAAAAAGTTCGATGAATTTGATGTTTGTGAGATCAAAGGGTTGTTAAATTTATTTAACGATAAGAGGGCTAAACTAGACCAAATGGAGATGCAACTCAGTGGAAATGCTGCAAATGAAATCAGTGGTAATAACAACAATGCTGGAGAAGAGAGTAATGGGCATCCTAATTAGAATGTTAATTGGGCATTTAATCTTTTTATTTTACCATTACCTAATTTCCCATCTTGTATTTTAATAGATCTCCTAGTTATAAGTTTGTTGCTCATTATTAATATATTTATGTTGTTGTTGCCATTTTAGTGATATATGAAAGGAAAATTTTCAGAAACAACTAACACTGGGCATTAATTAAGACTAATTAACTTCATTTTGAATATTTACAATCTGCAACAATATTTTCTATTTTCTATATGATGTATTCATCGTATTTTTTGTTATTTTCGCACAAATATACAAATACAATTTAACTTAATTGAGTAAAAGACGGAGGGGATCTTTTCTGATATGGTAAATTAGAATAAATCACTCTCTACACATACTCTTGTTTCAAATTTGACTCTCGAGTGTGTGATTCATTGTTTTTGAAATGATAAATTAGAATAAATCACTATCTAAAAAAATATTCTCATTTCAAATTGGACTCTCAAGTGTGTGATTCATCATTATTAAAATGGAGAACTAATAATCAAGTGCAAAATCTGCCAAATATCTTGTCTTATTTATGAGTCATTTGTATTCAAATGTTGCGAAATGTTATGGACCTGAAGGTCATTTTGAAATTATCTAGAAAATTCTCATTTAACACTCCGACTTGTTGTTCCGAGTCGTGTTTGAACAGATTTTGAGGTTATATTGGAAATCATACTGAAAAATTGATTTTTTTTGAAGTTTTGAAGTTATGGAAGCTTTTGAGCTGAAATGGTTGACTTTAGTTAGCATTTGGAGTTCTGAATCTCATAATGAAATTCCACCAAAATGGTATGGCTTCACGTACTGCACCCCTAACTCCATATCGAGGATTCAGTAAAATTTTTGTAAAATAATCGACAGGAAGCCATATTACTAAAATATTCATAGATTAACACATAGGAAAAGCTGATAAAATCGTTTAATAATTGTAAAATGGCTCCTAAATGCCCAATAAAGCCATAAAAATGGTGAGGCGTCACGTACTTCTCCCCAACTCCCTATAGAGGGTTCCATATATATTTTTTTAAAATCAACTAGAAGTCATATCACCAAAATATTAATGGGCTAAACATACTCAAAAAAACTAAAAAAATTGTTTAATATATTCCTATTAAATGCTCCCTAAATGTCATAATCTGAAGTATACCCTATATGTGACATGGAGAATAAAGCACTGAGAGATCCTAAACAAGCTACTTGACATAAGCATAATGTAAAAGAAATACAATAAAGGAGATTATAAGCAATATAAGTTTCAACCAATAAAATGACATAAAAGATACCAATAGAGTACATAAGAGAATACACGGAATACTACTAAGTCTGACATAAGCCTTCTACTATCATAGACATGACTAGGACAAACCCCTAGGTCACAAATATAAATCTGAACACTAAAAATACATCAAAGCAATAAAACTATTCATGGCCTTGCCCTCGAACCATGAGGACTTACAAATCCAAGTAGTAAATAGCAGAGCAATCCCGATCTAGCCACATTTGGGAAGAGAAGTGCCATACCCTATATTATGAAACAATATAGGCACAATATGCATCAATACTTTGAATGTACTGAATATAGGGAAATGCATAAAAATGTAGGCATGATAATATGATGAATTCAAACATGATATGCATGACCAAACAAAATGAAGTAAAAACCTTTAAAGAGAAATCATAAATCATGAAGGTCAATGCATATTGGAATCCATAGAAAAGCTTTGAAAATATTTTTTTGAAGAAAACATATTTCATTTGTGGGATACTTACCATTAATGGACAATAAGATCATTTGAGCTACAACATGAAATTCGGTGTAACCTTCAACTGAAAAGAGAGAGTCTACTTGCCAAGGTAAGAACTATGTATCATTCATTATTGCTAAAGTGGATCCACTTGCTAGGTTATTTAAGTCAGTCGTATGAGGGAACATAGTTTGGGACAAGAGAATTGCTACTAAAGACAAAACATATTCTAACGATAAGGCCTTCATTCCAAATTCCTCTCGGTGCTAAGTAAATTCCAATGGAAAAGACATAACCATAATCATATCAAAATACTTGGAAATAAAATAACTTTAGACTACCTATCCAATCATAAATTCATATTTATAGTAGCTCCTTTCAAAATAATGATTTCATACTAAGACACTTACCTTCCTAAACATCTAAATCATGATCTCTTTTCAATTTTGAGAAAATCTTTCACAAATTATTGACACCTTTATTCATAAGTAATCAATTTTATATAACATGCCTAGATTCATAATCATAATTCATAAGTTCATAATCATAGTTCATATTCATTATATAGACATATCCATGGGTCCATATGAAATCAATTGGAAATTATGTAATTGAGTCAACTCATGCATAATTAGATTGAATTTTAGCAATTGAATAATAATTAATTGAACCCATAGAGAATAGCATGAAACCCTAAATTTTGGGTGAGAATCAAATAGGAGAATTGAGATTCTTTTGGGAATCCATTGGTGAAGTTCTCACATAACTTGATGATCAAAGCCCTAAAAGCAAGAGAGAAAACCATTTAAGCCCTTGAAACCCTAGATCTTCACCTTGGAGCTTGAGAGAGAATTGGATAGGGTGAACTTGAAGGGAATTTGGATTTTTTTGAGTGAATGTGAGGGAATTGTTAGGATTAGGAGTAGAAAATCAGTTATAGGTCATTAGAATAGTCTAGAAATGTGTAGTTTAGGTATTGAAAGGATATAAAAAGACCCAATTAACCCTAACTTTAAATTGTTGGATGACTTCTACGACTCCATCCTCGGTTTGTAAGAATTTCTACAAACTGTCTAGTTCAACTGTAGAGTTAAATACTGGGGACCAAAATACTGAAAAAATTCTATGGGACCCTTCTACGGATCATTAAATATTCTATGGCTTGTAGAACCAACCTGTAGAACCCATGTACCAGAAAATCCTCTAAGTCAAATCCCTTTCAATAGAAACCTTTATATGGCCCATAATCTTTCCTACGATCCATAGAGATCCAAAGTCTATATTTCCCCAAGTCTGGAATCATTCCTAAGGGCACTTCCTACTGCCCGTAGAGATTCCTACGTTTTTTCGAATGCATCTGTAGACCATCATCTTGGACTTGACATTTTCCAAAATCCAACTTAATTCCTACAACTAACTTCTTACGATCCGTAGGATTTCCTACGGTTCATAGGTTTGCTCGTAGAAACATGTGTCAGTGCCAAAATGCAACCTTCCCCTTCAAATTTCTAATGTTTTACAATATCTCCCCCTTGGGGACATTTTTCCTCGAATGAAACTTAAGCTAGAATGAATATAGTAGGGGAGGGAAAATAGCAATCCAACTTGAATGTAATTTACATCAAAGATTCACATAATCAAGGAGTAATCGACTCCAAGCTAAAACATAAGCTTAAAACAAGCTTCATGAACATGCGTACACATGGAAACATGATAATGACTAAAATGCATGAATCCAAAAGAATGAACCATGGGGAGCTTAATATCTCAAGCTAGATAGGAGCGTAGGGAAAGATATGAGAATACTTGGACATCGTATGGCTTCGGCTTCCCAAGAAGTACCCTCAAATAATTGATTCCTCCAAAGCGCTTTCACGAAAGCAAGTTTTTTATTTCTCAACTTCCGTACTTGTCGGTCCAAGATTTCAACCAGATCCTCTTTATAAGAAAGATTTTACTTAACTCCCGAACTTTCCAATGACACTATAGACGTCGAATCTCTAACACACTTTTTCAACAAAGACACATGGAATACCATATGCACCGATGCCAAATTGAAAGGTAACCCTAATTCATAGGCAACTTTGTCAATACACCTCAAACTATGATATGGGCCCACATATCGAGGACTAACCTTTCCTTTCTTTCCAAACCTCATCACACCCTTCATAGGTGAAATTTTTAAATAAACTCAATCATCAGCATCTAACTCAAGCTCTATTTTTCTAGCATCGACATAAGACTTTTGTCGACCTTGAGTTGTTTTCATTCTTTCTCTAAAAAATCGGATCTTCTCCATAGCCTCATGCACCAACTTAGGCCCTATTAAAACGACCTCTCCAAATTCAAACCAAACAATAGGAGACCTACACCTCCTACCAAAGAGAGCCTCAAATGGAGTCTTTTGGATACTTGAGTGATAACTATTATTATAAGCAAACTCGATCAAAGGCAAATGGTCATCCCTATTACCGTCGAAGTCAATCACGTAAGCTCTCAACATATCTTCTGAAGTCTGAATAGTACGCTCGATTTGTCTATTGGTCTGTGGATGAAAAGTCATCTTAAGCTTCACTTGTGTACCAAGACCCTTTTGAAATGACCTCCAAAACTAGGACATAAACTGAGTACCACGATCAGAGATAATAGATAAAGGAACCCATGTAACCTTACCATTTCTTGAATATAAAGCTTAGCATAGCCTCCGACTGAAAATAAAGTTAGCACCGAACAATAACCAAAATCGAGGTAAACTAGCGATGAGTATGAGGTAAACTCGTAATAAAGTCCATATTCAAATCTTCCCACTTCCAAGTAGAATGCTAATATATTGAGCCAAACCACCTAGTTTCTGATGTTCAACTTTCACTTGTTGACAATTTGCACACTTAGCCATAAATTCCACAATATCCTTCTTCATCTCATTCCCCCGATAGACTTCCTATAAATCACAAGACATCTTGGTGCCTCCTAAGTGAATAGAATATCGAGAACTATGAGCTTCCACCAAAATTTGATTTCTTAACTCATGAACATTCAGAACACATAATCGACCTTGGTAACGAAGTACACTATCTCCCCCTTAGGAAAGGCTCAATGGATTTTTTGGAAATTAAGTTCTTCATATCAACCATAATCACATCAAGATCTAGCCTTCACATCCAAAAAAAGATTATGATTTTGAACCATTTTGAACAATAAGACCATCTTCATTAAAATCAATCAAGTGAACACCTAATCGGGCTAGCCTATGAAAAGGATCATGAACTAAATTTTTCTTGACATCTTCAACATGAACAACACTACCTATTGATAGTCAACTAAGAGTGTCAGCCACCACCACATTCACTTTAACCGGATGATAAAGGACACTCATGTCATAATCTTTCGATAACTCAAGACATCTCTTTTAGGAAAGATTCAAGTACTTCTGGGTGAACACATATTTCAAACTCTTATGATCGGTGAAGACATCCACATGAACACCATATATGTAATGTCTCGAAATCTTTTAAAAAAAACACTGCCACTAACTCCAAGTCATGAGTTGGGTAATGTTTTCATGCGCCTTCAATTGTATTAAAGCATACGTAATAAATTTTCCATGTTGAATCAAAACACAACCAAGACCGATCCGTGAAGCATCACAATAAATCACAAAACTATTTGATCCTTCCAGTAATGTAAATATAGGGGCTGAAGTGAGTTTATCCTTCAACTCTTGGAAAGTCTTACCATAAGCTTCTGAATATACAAATTTCATCTTCTTCTGGGTCATCAAAGGAGGAGCAATAGAAGAAAATACTTCCACAAACCTTCTATAGTAACCGACCAAATCCAAGAAATTTTGTATATCTGAAACAAACAGAAGTCTAGGCTAGTTCTTAATTGCATCAGTCTTCTTAAGATCAACTTGGATACCATCACCGGAAACGATAGCAATAAACCTCAACTAAAACTCACACTTGCTAAACTTCCAAATAATTAATGATCCTTGAGAATATGTAACACAATCCTTAAATAATCAACATGCTCATACTCACTCCTAGAATAAATCAATATATCATTACTAAAAATAATCATGAACATGTCAACATATTATTTGAACTCTATATTAATTAGCTCAATTAAAGTTGTTGGGGAATAAGTTAAACCAAATGACATCGCCAAGAACTCATAGTGATCCTACTGAGTCCAAAATCCATCTTCATAATGTCATTTTCCATTACTCTTAATTGATGATACCCCGATTGAATATTGATCTTTGAAAAGAAACTTTCACCTTGGAGTTTATAAAACAAGTCATCAACCTTTGGAATAAGATACTTATTCTTTAATGTGATCTTATGCAATTGTCGATAGTCAATAGACATTCGGAGCGAACTATCCTTCTTTCGAACAAACAATATCGGACCACCCCATGGAGAGATACTCGGTCTAATGAAACCCTTATCCAACAAATCCTTCAATTAATTGATCTTTTAATTCTTTAATTTCTTTCGGTGTCATACAATAAAGAGGTACAAAAATAGCCTGTGTATCTGGTAGAATGTCAATACTAAAGTCTATTTCCCTTTCGTGAGGAATACTAGGAAGATCATCAGGCTACACTTTTGGAAACTCATTTACAATTGGAACTGATTCAAGATTAGGGGTTTCAGAAATAGTATCCCTAACCCTAACCCTAACAAGATGATAGATGCAAACTTTAGAAATCATTTCCTAGCTTTTAGGCAAGATATGAACTGACCCTTTGATGCTAAATTTCCCACTTTCCATTCTAGGATATGTTTATTCAAAATCTCATGTGACCAATCGAGTCATACAATCTATGGAAGCATAAAAAGAGTGAAGTCAATCCATCTCGAGAATGACATCAAAGTCAAACATATCAAGCTGTATCGAATCAGCACGATTGACTCTATGAGAAACATAAATAGAGCAATTTCTATAAACTCGTTTAGTTATAATAGAGTCTCCAATAGGTGTAGAATTGTAAAAAGGTTCTAAAAAAATATCAGGATAGATATCAACTCTTATAGTCACATAAGGAGTCACAAAAGAAAATATATCACCCAGATTAAGAAAAGCATATACATCAAGCTGAAAGACTTTCAACATACTGGTCACCACATCCGGAGAACTCTTATGATTATGTCGAGTCTGAAGTGCATAAAACCTATTATAACGAGGAGCACCACCTGAATAGAACCACTAGGATGAGTTTGCATGTCATTCTTACTTTTGCTAGCTTGCACAGGATAATCGTTCACCTTGTGACCGCTCTTTCCACAACAAAAACAAATATCCGTCCCAGCTAAGTATTTTTCTGAGTGATTCTTGCCATATTTTTGGCAAACAAGAATAGAATATCAACTACCACCACCTCTTTAAAGCTTAGGTTTATACACCCTATCTATGTTGAACTTTATAGCCAGAACATTTGAAGAGTTTTGTCTGTAGAAATTTGTCCAAAACTGAGAATGTCCATGTTCACTAGACCTAGAATAAGAGAAGTCATTATCACCCTTCCTTGCCATCATTGAATCTTTAGATTTATCTTTTAGCTTCTCCTCCTCTATCTGTTGGGCTTGTGTCATCAAACGTGAGATATCCATATCCTTGATCAACATGACATTTCGACATTCTTTCACTACCATCTCAGACAAACCCAATACAAACTTATTCATCCTTACCCTAGAGTTGGCAACCATAGTAGGAGTATACTTTGACAATTAAGTGAACTTTAATGCATACTCTATCACACTCATGTTCCCTTGTCGAAGATTAATGAACTCAAGAACTTTCACTTCCCTCATCTCAAGGGCAAAATTATGAAGAAAAGACCCTCTGAATTCCTCCCAATCAAGAGGACCCGCATTAATTGCTCTCTTTTCATTCCATTTATTGAACCACACTTGAGAAAACCCTTATGTTGATAAGAGGACAATTTCACCTTTGCCACTGGTGTAACTCCCATAATCTCCACGATCTTGTGGATTTCCTTGATGAACTCTTGAGGAACTTCCTCAAGTTTGGAACCAAATAACTCTGGGGGATTCATCCTAGTAAAGTCCCCCCTTTTTATCGCAGCACCCACCTTTAGGTTCACGGGAGCAACAGTTTCCCTGTTGTCTTGGGTCGGCGTAGCTTGATCCAACACTTAAAAACTGGTTCAGAACTAGGCATCTGACACTGGCTCAGCCAAATGATCGACTAGCACTTGAGGAACCTTGAGATACAGATTTTCACCCATATTTCTTCTTGCATTAGATATTCAAGGAGGCATATACTGAAAAGCATCAAACAAGAGTCATGAGAAAGACTTTTATAAAGATAAAAAATTTGCACGAATTTAGAGTAGTGAAAGAAGTGAAGTTTCCAAAACGCCTTGTAGCCTTCTATTCATAAATGTATTGTGATTCACTCCATGAACAATACTCTACTCAACGCGTCTTGTCGAACATCCTAGGACCTCTCTAAAAACATGATGTTATAAATACAAAGTTTGTTAAAACTCAAAGTATACCCTAGATGTAACATGGTGAATAGGACCACAAGAGATCCTAAACAAGCCACTTGACATAAGTATGACGTAAAAGAAAGGGATAATGCATAAGTATCCCCCTAGACTATGACCGAAATCACAGAGACACACCTAAACTTAACTAGGGTCCTATTACCCCCCTGAACTCATTTTTTTTGTATTTTTGTGCACCTTTTGTGCTGATGTGGCAGTTCAGCCACCTAAGTTGGTTGTGTTTGTACACACTCGCCCGCCACGTGTGTAAATGTTATTTTTTAATTAAAAAAAATAATATTTTTTTCTTAATTTTTTTTTTAAAAAATAAAATTTTTAATTTTTTAAAAAAATAATCTTACTTTTTTAATCTTGTATTTTACGTTGTATCGAAACTTTTTTTTAACCTACATTCATTGTTTTCTCTCTTTTATTTTTCTATTGATTTTATTTTCTTTGTCTTTTGTTTTGATTT
>JAJOOS010009385.1:0-21333 GCA_029582725.1 Solanum chiquidenum | reverse complement strand
ATTCCTATTTATAACTTTTTCTTTATTTTGTTCTTCTACTTCCGTTGTCATGCTACTAAATTCATTTCTTATTGCTATTTCGTATTTATATAATATTTTCATAGTTGTAGTGGCTAATTCACCATTAAATTTTTTATTACTTCTTAATGTTTCTAGACTTTCACTGGTTAAATTTTGTAGCCATAATTTTACCGTTCATATAAGCGTTCTTTCTATGTATCTTGGTGTTTTTGTTATTATTATTAGTGATTGAGGCTTTATAACCTTGATGAAGTCTGAGTAATCAAGGTGTCTGCATCGTGCCACGACGTTAAATCAAGAGCTGCTTGGGAGGCAACCAAAGATGTAGAATATAGCCAACTATATAATTTTCTTTTTGATATAGGAATTTCCTTATTTATTTTTTGATTTTGTAGCTCTTTAAGATTGGTGTTTATTTTTATAATTAGTGTTGGCTAGATATAGAATAGGGTCCATATCTAAAAAGTGTCCAGAAAGTGTAAAAAGAAAGTCCCAATGGTTGCTACATGTACAGGGATAAAAAGGAAAAATATGGAGAAACCAGCTGTGCAGTGGTCTACGGATCCCATCGATGGTCCATTGGTCAATACACGGACCGTGGATTGCATCCCTAGATCCTAGGTAAGTTTTCTAATTTTTTCTAAGTGTCAGCATGACCTACGGACTCGATTGACGGACCGTAGGTCGACTCACGAACCGTCGATGGGGTCTCGTGGGTCCAGACTAAGGTATCTTTCCGACTTGAATCAGACCCCAAATTAATATAACCCCTAATTTTGGAAACATTTCCCACTTCTATATTCCCCCCCAACCGCTTTTAACCTTCCAATTAAAAGGGATGCATAAATTAACTTACCACCCTTGGGCACTGATCTTGCTACTGATGTTGAGCAGATCCATGTTGATGACACTGCCGCTTCCCGTATTACCACATCTGCACATGAACCTCCCTCGGCTACAACTAGCTAGGCCCCGAGCTCATCTCGAGCCAACACCTCTTTAGGGACCACTGTCGTTCCTCTAGCCCAAGTCCAGAAGCTGGAGACGCAGATGGCCACCCTGCTGCAACATATGAGGCCGTGGCTGCAGCGCTCTATCGAGGATTTTGAGGTGAGGATGGAGCAGATGGTGGATCGGTACATTCAGGATGTTCATAAGCGCCTGGATGCTTTTGAGTTGAGAGGACTTTCCCGACCATAGATATGACCACCTTCCGGATGGAGTTGGCTAGCCTATGTTCTGATGTTGATGCACTCCTAGCCCCTACTGAGACTGCACCAGAGGCAGCCCTTACAGTAGAGGAGTATGAATTGGTGATGGCTGCCCTATTTGGCAATTTTATACCACTGCCAGACTCTTCCCGTGTTGATCGATAGGCACCCTTGTTTTGATCATACTTCTGAAACTGAGGAGGTTAGATGATCAAAGAAGAAGGAGCACCAGCAGATTGAGGCAGCACAAGGCAGTCCATCCTAGATGAGGCGAAGAGGCAGCAGCGGGCCCGTGAGATAGGTGTTGGTCCATCTGGCACTTCGAGTACTAATAATGGGGCTCCCATAGTTTGTAAGGGTTCTACTGATGGCGCCCCTAGTTTTGATCCACCGGGCTCTGTGAAATCGGACCCTCCCACTTCTTGAGGGTTCTTCGGCGCATATGCGCCACATGTTTGCTTAAACCTATGCTTTATTTTTTTATTTTTCGTGCATTGAGGGTAATTTCAATTTCTTTTGTTGGAGGTGGGGTAAACGAATTATGAGTGATATGGTGATGTCTTAGTAACCCAACTCATAATCCTTCTTTAAGGTTTTCTTGCCTATGTTACTTCCCCCCCAAGGGACTGTTTTATTTTTATGTTTAACCGGCATGTTTAGGATTGTATGTTTAGAAGTAAGTAGAAGAATGAAAGCATGATTGCATAAAGAGCATGAAATTGGTAGTTGCCCAACATTTTTGAAATTTGCTAGATCTGTACGCTGAATGAGTTGAATGTGTTGGATATTCATATGACATGATAAGGTACTGGTATGATAGCATGACTTAAGCTAAAACTTGAACTAGGTAATTCAATAATCTAATAATGAAATAATCTACCAAGTTTGTGTGAGAAAAGCTTGAATGTTCATACAGTATGTGCCAATCTAGAACTTGCCCCGTTGGTCCTGCTAAGATAAGGGAGGCAAGAAATTGGGAAATAATCATAGGCCCTCATTCAAATAAGTCCACTTAAGCCTAAAATGTCAACCAAAAGAAATAAATGTTTGATCCTAATGTAGAACACTTCTTTCAATACACCGAATTCACCTTGGACATGTGCACCTTGACTTAAGCCAAAAACCTAAGTTGAGGGTGTCTAATTCAAAAAAGTTACCTTAACCTGGGCCCTGGTCTGACATCGGATATTGTGTACCTCGACTCTTGCAATATACATAAGTTGAGGGTGTCTATGAAAAAGGAAGTCGAAAGACAAAGGATATGAAAAGTGTTTTGTGTAGAAGAAAAAAAATGAAAAGAAAAGATAGAAAAATATGTGACTGCAGTCAAAAGAAGCAAAAAGATAAATGACAAAAGTACTGAAAGAAACAAAAAAAGATGAAGTAAAAAAAAGAAGAAAGTGAAAAATAAGAGCGATAAATTCAAAAGTCATTTTTGTGTTGAAAAGAGTCAAGGGAAAGAGTAGAGAATAAAAAAATGTCAAGAATTGGTTGAGAAAAGAGGTAAAAAGCCAATGTACTATCAAGGAGGACAGAAAGTCACTAAAAAGTATTCAAATGTAGCCTACCTTACCCTGAGCCTACGTTACAAGCAAAAAAAGTCCTACAGTGATCCTAGTGACTAGTTTGGAGAGTATATGAAGTGACATTAAGGGCACGCCTAGGGTATTGATTAGTAATTGTACTTGAAGTCACTTCTGAGCGTGAGAGTTGAATGAATCCTTAAATTTGAAACTCATATCTATTGTGTTAAAAAAATGATTTCTTTTGAAGTTAGGGCACTAGTTACATTGTTGGAGAATTTTCACATTGGTGATTGTGAAAAGTGTATGTTGCGGTGTCTAATGGCCAATCTATATCATGTTTTGATCCGCAAAGTTAGCTTGTTGAGTATATATGAAAAGATTTGCAATAATGTTATGAAATTGAATGATAAAGCCATGTGATTGCTTAAGTTTGTATGTATGCTGCTACATAAATGTCGTTGAGAGTTAAGTGTTTCGCTTAAAGACAAACAACAGGTTTAAGTTGAGGGTGTTGATATACCGTGAGTTTACGGAATTTTCGATACGTTTTACTTAGATTTTGTGTGTGTCTTGGGCTATTTTGTTATTAGGAAAAAAGAATTGTGTGTAATTCTTGCATGAAATAGGTTTGGATGTGGTTGATGAAGATGTGAGCTGAAAAGTGCAGAAGTAGCCATCAATAGATCCACCCACAGATTGTAGGTCCAAAGATGGGCCGTGGATGGGAAGTCGTAGGTCCTGGTCTTGGAGTTGAAGTTCTAGTACTCAGTCCATGGAATGCCAGGATGGAACATAGTTAAGTCCACAAACCGTAGGTGATGCATCGTAAGTGCAATATCAGGGTAGTCTGACCAAGGGTGGAACCACATAAAAGATAACTGACCATAGGTCGAGCCATAGCCCGTCGTGCAGATCCGTCGATGGTGATGTGTGAAATGAAGGTTCCAGTACTTCATTATTTTTTCCAAGTGTTGAGCTACGGAAGGTGACTTATGGACCATAGGTCGACCCACGGTCCATAGGTCAAAGCGTCGACAGAAACCGCATTTCAGCAGCTTATTTCCTTATTCTATTTCCTGTTTAAGTTAGGATTTGTTTTCTATAAATAGGAGTTATAAACCTCATTTTTCAGGGTAAGACATCATTGTATACTTCTAAGTTTTTTTCTTTATGAAATAATTTGCAAATTCTTAACAATTAACTTTTCGGATTTCGTTTTATATAATTTTCACTTCAAAATTTGATTGAAGATTTCGGGATTCATCAATTCCACTTGTAAGTTC
This sequence comes from Solanum chiquidenum, assembly GCA_029582725.1. Lineage (NCBI taxonomy): Eukaryota > Viridiplantae > Streptophyta > Magnoliopsida > Solanales > Solanaceae > Solanum > Solanum chiquidenum. The sequence goes on along the minus strand of JAJOOS010009385.1, from coordinate 17,292 downwards.
ATAAATTATTCTTATCAAATTATGAATTGTGAACACTGAAGCATGAGTAGCTAAATCCAAGACTAGGGTTGTGGGAACCATAAGCAATTAACAATGTATAAATAGTAACTAAGTAATTCTTGAATAGGGTTCATGCCTATTTTGTTAATCCTTTCATTTAGAAGTCTTTTTAACGACTGTACGCGTTAAAACTCACCCCGTTCTTACTTGCTGGACCAAGTAGGTAGTGAATGAGAAAAGGATTAAACAACAGTGATTTAGTGGATGATATCTAGAAGTTTGGTGTCAATTGGAGTGAGGGTGAAAACTAAACTACATTGATATGACGATTAATCTGGGGTAAAGGTAAGGGTTAGTAAATCATACACTCGTAGACGGACCAAGATGTGTGGTGAAATTTCCTACTTGGAGGGCCAATCACTTAGGGATACGTAACTTACCAACCCTGCATGTTAAAACACTATTAAAGGATTACTATTATAAGGATTACTGCGTTAAGAGCTTATGGGGAACACATATGCCCTAGTTTCTTTCTCATATTGATAACTCAGAGGTTGAGTCTTGTCTACTTGTTACTTAAGCATTCAAATCTGTTACTTACTAACAAAATCTCCCCAGTTTACTTTCCTTGGAAATAATTTGATTAAACGGATATAACTGGTAGTTAAGTTTAAGTCTAGACCTTTTACTTGAACCATTTAAACTCTTTCCCTTCTTACTTGCCTTGTTGTTTCATACCTCCGGAGTACCCAATGATACAATTGCTAAATTGATTTCCTATTTTTAGTACATGACCACCCTCAACATAGGATTTTGGCCTGATTTGTGGAATGGTTCCTTTGGAGAACCAAGGGTACAATATCAACAAGGCGATAAGGAAATTAGCTTACGGGTTCAAATGTGATTCAAGGGTTTGTGATTTAATTTGATGGCATGTCGCCGATTGTCCTACATCTCACCAAATGTGGGAGCTTCCGTGTAGCTCCTTGGAATATTAGGCGAACTTGGAGCCCTCGCCTATGCCATTAGACGAGTCACTGAAGTGGTCTCTAGCTCACCGAGTGAGTCAGCTTCTTCACTTGATCCTCCTTGCTTCGTTAGACCTCCCACACTCCAAGTTATCATCCAAACCTCGTATTGCTTAATTGGGAGCTCCTTCCAAACGAGTATATTACTACTCAAGGCATGGGATCCCCTCATTGTCATCAACTAAATCTCAAGAACCTCCATATTTGTAACAATTCTTCAATACTTTGAAGTTCCCAAACTTGGTTGTGAGTAAATGTCCTTGAGGCAATTCGAATTACATTATTTTCCCCTTCTTGAAAAGGATCTGTCCACGAATCCAAAACTTGCAAAACATTGGGAAAGAAAATAACGACAAGATCCTCATTACATGAGGGTTAGCATTAGCAATAGTAGTTAAGTTTAAGTCTAGACCTTTTACTTGAACAATTTAAACTCTTTCCCTTCTTACTTGCCTTGTTATTTCATACCTCCAGAGTACCCAATGATACAATTGCTAAATTGATTTCCTATTTTTAGTACATGACCACCCTCAACATAGGATTTTGGTCTGATTTGTGGAATCGTTCCTTTGGAGAACCAAGGGTACAATATCAACAAGGTGACAAGGAAATTAGCTTACGGGTTCAAATGTGGTTCAAGGGTTTGTGATTTAATTTGATGGCATGTCGCCGATTGTCCTACATCTCACCAAATGTGGGAGCTTCCGTGTAGCTCCTTGGAATATTAGGCGAACTTGGAGCCCTCGCCTATGCCATTAGACGAGTCACTGAAGTGGTCTCTAGCTCACCGAGTGAGTCAGCTTCTTCACTTGATCCTCCTTGCTTCGTTAGACCTCCCACACTCCAAGTTATCATCCAAACCTCGTATTGCTTAATTGGGAGCTCCTTCCAAACGAGTATATTACTACTCAAGGCATGGGATCCCCTCATTGTCATCAACTAAAACTCAAGAACCTCCATATTTGTAACAATTCTTCAATACTTTGAAGTTCCCAAACTTGGTTGTGAGTGAATGTCCTTGAGGCAATCTGAATTACATTATTATCCCCTTCTTGAAAAGGATCTGTCCTCGAATCCAAACCCTGCAAAACATTGGGAAAGAAAATAACATCAAGATCCTCATTACATGAGGGTTAGCATTAGCAATAACTGTTCTATCACCATGCCAAGGATGCACAAAGCCATAGATACATGGCTACTTAAGAGACTTTTACAAAAGGTAAAGTTAAGGTACCATTATACCTAGGCAATCATACATGTAAACCCTCATTGGTTCCAAATTTCAACAAGCACAATTCCCCTTTTAAGTTAAGTAGCACATGAACACCCTCATGCCTAAGTGCAAAGTTATAAACAATGTTAACCCAAGTTAAGAATCCACCCAATGCACTAGCTAACTTCAAGAATGTAATTATTTTCAATTCATGAGCGAGGTCAAGTACAAAAATATTTCCCACAAAAGTAGGCAAACATACCTCATTCAAGCACATAGAATCAAGTAATGACACCAAGTAAGAATCATACAAAGGAAAGAAAGTGTTACTACCATATTCATCACAATTTTGGGTAACACCGGGGTCAAATAGGAAGGGATTACATAGCATCGATTCAAGGAGACTCCCATTTTCAATATTGAAACTACTATTAACATACAATATGCTACCCATACAAGCATGAGTATCATCAAATGCAAATATATAATAGAGAAAGGTGTCATGCACACTACGGTCATCTAATTTTTTTACTATATGCAAGATCGCAACAGAGTTCAAGTATCCGAGTACACATTACATTACAAGAGGGAACACACAAAGACATCATGGAAAATTTAAGATAAACTTCAGCTTCTCTTGACAAATAACTACTACCCCCATAAGATGCACAATCAACAAGATCATACTCAAAGCAAGAGTAAAGAAAAGGGTTTAGAAAAGTACCCTACCCCATACACAACGTAGGCCCCTCAAGTGTATTGTAAACCCTCATTAAGGAATTTCATCATAGGGAAAGGTGTCAAAAGATACATCCAAATTATGCATGTTATCTCGATAAAACATCACTACAGAAGTTCCACGATTCAACTCATTACCGGTGTCAAATGAAAAGGAAACCCATGGACTAGGATCAAGTACACCCCTTTTTTCCCTATTGGCACTCTTATATTCAAAAGAAATCCTCCACTCAAAAGTGTGAGCATCATCATATGAAAACAAGTAATAGAGAAAGGTTTCACATAAAACAACTTCATGTGAGGTGTTTTCATAGGTATGACTACGATTAGGCTCAAAGTCATTGGTCATACCATTATGAATTGCAAGAAAAAGAGTTAATAGGAAAACAACTAACACCTTCCTTCTCATCATATTCCTTCCCCACAATAGTACTTTCATCTTTCAAGAAGAGATTTCCATCTTTGGGAAGAAAATCTTTACACCATAGTGTGTTACTATAAAAAGTATAGCTATTAAGAACTACACTACTTTCATGATTCACACCAATAGGCACTTCACTAGGAGTGATTTCATCATCTTCAAACAAGATATTGTACTTAAAGAGGGAATAATTAACAACCATGGGAGAATTGAGACATGTATGTTCACTTTAAAAAAGACACATATTTTCTTTTGAAACATTTTTAAGCACATGATATCTATGAGAAAAACAAGTAATAGGATCTTCCACAAAGCACGAGTTGAGGTTCCTTAATCACATCACAAAGAGTAACTCCTATTTAAATGATCAACATTATTATGAATATAAAAAATTTAAGGCTCCTTAATCACATCACAAGATTCCTCAATTAGTGAACAACACTCAAATTCAGCATGATAACCATAATTGTCACATGATAATGAACTATCACTAAAAGAACGAGTGTCGACACTAGGTAGACACAAATAAATCTTACCAGAAATATCAATTCGGTCTTCAATAGGATCAACTAGTGTATCCACACTCTCAACATTTACATTATCAACACATGGTAAAAAAACATTAGACTCACATAAATACAAGCTATCACTTACACTTTGTTCATTTGCAATTTTAAAAGTGTTAATTTTAGCTATTGTACCTTGACCCTCGCAAGAAACATCTTCTTTACCTTGGAATAACACTTTCTTAGGAATGTTGGGACACCCCAAAAGTGCATCTGTCACACTAAAAGCACGAGTGTCAACAGTAGGTAGACACAAATAGATCTTACCAACAATTCAATTTGGTCATCAATAGGATCAACTAGTGTATCCACACTATCAACATTTACATTATCAACACATGGTAAAAAAACATTAGGCTCACATAAAGACAAGCTATCACTTACACTTTGTTCATTTGCAATTTTCAAAATGTTAAGTTTAGCTTTGTACCTTGACGCTCGCAAGAAATATCTTCTTTACCTTGGAATGACACTTTCTTAGGAATGTTGGGACACCCCAAAAATGCATTTTTCACACCTAATGGTAGTCTTTTTGTTGAGAACTCGTGTTCCTCCTTTCATCATGCTTGTACCTACATAAGAACACTTACAAAGTGAAGGATAAACAAAAAGGTTAGATTGAGATTGTGGCAACCCTCTCACCTAACTCCAGTCAACCTCTCCTTTTTCCACTCTAAGGTCACCACCTTGCTCTCCCTTACTCCTCTCAATCTTTTGTCTCTCATTTTGCACCTTAGTATGAGGAAATATATGTGTTCCCCATTGATCCACAATATACTTGGGCCATTTTTTCTTGCTTGGAATCCTAATTTTTGTAAACCAATTGTCTCAAAAACATAAGTTGCAAAAGTCCATGGCTAATACATTACACCAAACCTCCTCATAGTACTCACCGCATGTGAAAGAGACATTTACAACTTAGATAACCTTACATCCCTCCATGGTGTATGGATAGTGCCTTGATATTCAAGGTAGTTGATGTGTCCACAAATTGGACTCATTTAGGGCTTTATTTTAATAAGAATAGTGTCCTTGAATGCTTATTTTGTCTAAATATCTGATGAGAACTTTTAAGTTTCAGGTATTTGAAGTTTTAGTGAAAGCATGGACACTTAGGCGCAAAAAAGAACAAAAAAGGCTGAAAAGAATGAAGAAGCTGAAGCCTAAACATCGCCAAGCACACTTGGCGATTCGCCGAAGGGATTTATTCCACCCTTTGTTCTAGTACGCGAAGTCCTGAGGAGAAGGATAAAAAAGGCGATAAAAGGAGCAGTCAGCGCTTTGCTGAATATTTCCGCGAAGCAGTACTATACCACCCAAAGGTCTAGAACATGCAGATGCTAAAGGCAAGCATGAAACGGCGATGAAACAGAAGAAGGGCGAGTCACCGAGTCATTTGGTGACGATGACTAATTTCGCCGAAAGATCCGCCAACGCTATTTTCTGAAGTCTATAAATATTAAACTTATTTATTAATTTTGACGAAGTCGAACATTTATTTTAATTTCTAGAATAGAATAGTACTTTTTTGGATATTTTTCTCTCAAGTTTGGAGAGGGTTTTTATGAGACTTGAAGAAAGAAGGGTTTCATCTTCCCCAAGTTGGAAGTTGGTCTTCTCCATTCTTTTTCCTTTGTTTAAATTAAGGTTTAATTTCTTATACCCATTTGATTTCACTATCATTTTAGATGTATTTTGTTATTTCTTGATGTGTGGCTAAAAACCCTCATTATTGGGGTGTGATTTAGCAAATATGAGTTGATATTATTGTTGGGTCTTGCTTGCTGATAGGTTAGATGTAGTTTGATGGTGATTTCACCTAGTGGTTGTGGTTTAACCTAAAGGGTTTGTATTTGCAAATACAAAGCCACCCATGTGTTTTCTGCTTGCCCAAGAGGGAGGTCGCGAAACCAAGACCACTAGACAAATGGCCTAAGGAGTGGGTCGACATGAGGTTCAGCCCGAAAGGGTGAGCCCTAGTCCCATATCCTAACACTCAGCTCGAGAGATTGAGTGGGGTAAGGCGCAGGCTGGTATTCATGAGGAATATGGGTGTCCGAGAGTAATGCAATTGAAACGGGGCAAGTTGCCCGAGAGGGAATTTATTTACATTTAAATCGTAGCCTAGTCACCATTATCTTACAAATTTCATTTCAAAGGCATGTATCCAACTTCTTATATCAACTTGTATTGCGGTCACATCTCAAAAATTCTTACCCATACTTGATTTTTTTGTTTTTTTTGTTGTTTTCCTAATTGTGACAAACCCCTAAATCGTTATTTGACACTTTTGTGTCACCCACTTTAATTTAGTTGGGCTACTATATTATCGATGATCGTAGACACTCGTACTGTAGGTTAGAGTTGTTGGCCATGGTAAGCATCAAAATGGCGCCGCTGCCGGGGTGTGGTGTTACTTGAGAATTTTTAGATTAGTAGAATTTTTATTCTTCTTAGTTGTAATTTACTAACTTTACTTCTAGTTTTATTTTTCCATTGAGTTAACCATTTAGATGAGCATGGCTGAGCAGAGTAGTGGCAAATTGGTTAAAGTGAGCCAAGGAGTCCAAAAGGACCTCACGCTTATCGCACTGGCATCTCAGGTAAACTCTTGGCCACCAAAATCTCAGAGGTGGAACTTCAATGCAATAGCAAGGGGAGGTACATATTCCTTCATGAGCGGGAGAAGTCTAGAGATGGGGGGGGGGGAAATCGTGCCGAGGACACACTTCAAATCATTCTCCAAAAGATCACTGATAAAGATCGGGTGTTGGAAGAAATGAAAGAGATTATCAAAGTGTTGAATCAAATGATCGGATCTCACTCTAGATCAATCCAGCTAATCAGGTCATTCTTGAGTTTTGCAGTGCTCATCACCACCCAAATGACATATTGGGGTCACCTAGAAACACTACGGCTAACCCCAATAACGGAGAATGAAACAGGATTTGCATCGTGCCATGACGTAAAATAAGGCACTTCTTTGAAGGCAACCCAAGGTTTTACTGCTTTTAATTACTATGTTAGAATAATGATGTGTTGGTTTTGTAGGTTAAAGTGAGAAAGGTGTTTAGAAGTACAGGTTGGCGAGCCAAGGATTCAGTTGGCGACTCACTGAACCTATCGGCGATTCCAATTTAATCAATCGTTGTGACCCCAAAATAAGGGATGTCTTGTAAAACTCGACAATTTGAGTATGTGTTCGGTGCATCACCAAATTTATCGGTGATAAGACTAATATCGCCGAATGGCCGAGAATTGAACGGTTATATAAAGGCCAAAGGTCAAATTTTTGAATCTCACACTTTCCCTCATTTTGAACTCCTCAAAATCAACCCAAAGGTATTTTTTTTTGAGATCACCTTAAATTAGTATTTTAGTCGGTGATTTGTTCTTGAGGTTGGAATTCTTTGCTGCCTAGCATTTAAAAAAGAAAGCATATTGATGAGCATCGAAGGTTAGTCTCTCTAACTCCGAACTTATTAGGGATAATTTTGTACTCTTTTGCAATTATAGTATTAGGATGAAGTGTGTTGAGCCTCTCTGATAGAAATAGGGTGTTGTGATGCGATTGTTAATTCAAAATTTTTGCCTGAAATGCTTTAATAGTCGAATGCCTTAGTGTTTGTGCTTTAATTCGAATGAGCTTCAAATGTGTGTTGCGAAATCGTTGTTAGGTTGGTTGTGCTAAATAACGAAAATGAAGTGGCCCATATTTGTGTTAAATAATTAAAAATACTCAATGAAGGAATGGGTGACAACTTTCCTAAGGGTGATCGTAGTTAAATGGCCAAATTTGGCAAAATCGAAAGAATTCTGAGTATTCCGGAGTGATGGGAAGTATAGGTCTTGTGTAAATTTCGTGTATGCATGCTTTGATTTCATTCCCAGGTCTTTTAAGGTTGATTCTAAGAAGTGTGTTGAAATATAGGCACGCTGAATTATTCGGCGAGCTGGGTCGTGCTCGCCAAATGCTCGACGGTTCGCCTACTGGTCTTAGATCGCTCTTCATTCATGTCCATAGTGCTGAGAGATCTGTAACTTTTGGCAAACACATTCGTGATCACCTAAAGTAGTCGGCGACTCACCGATAGGACTTTAGATCTCCCTTTGCATGCCTCATTTATCCTCTTGCACTGTATATTTTGGCGGACAACTTCGTCATCGCCGAAAGTAGTCGGCGTCTCGCCAAATACACTTTTTTCATCGCTACTTTGATCAAATTTCAAGCTAATCCCTTCAACAAGTTAAACCTAGTTCGCCAAAGAGATTTGGCGACTCACCTACTGGATCGTCGAGTCCTTCTACATGAAGATTCCCTGTGTTTGTGTTGAGTTTTATCTAATCTCTTGATCTTTTGCAGATATGGTACGCACAAACTTAAATGATCCACCTTAGAAAAAGCCAAAGGGAATTACAATCAATGAAGGAGGATCACGTCATTCACAGAAAAGGAAGCAAGATCTCCCACCGGGAGATAAAGGCAAATGAAAGAAGCATATCGCTAGAAAAGGGCCAGCTATTGAGCCAGATTTTCCTGAGCCGGAAGATGAACAACCTTTGATTCACCGACAGAATAGGCTCAGGGATAGACCTCAATCAACACCTATCAGAGTTACTTCATCTGCAACTCCTCCGACTACCAAATCAGTGCCAAACCCTTCACCACCTTTAGTGGCCCCTGCACTCCCCGTGGCTCCACCTCCACCCAGACTGCTGAACAAATTGAAAGGCGATGGTTTACGAACCATTCTAGAATAAAAATTACTATCTATGGAGTTTTTGGAAGGTAAGCATTCTGAAGTGCTTGACACACTCAAGTATCATGAGTTCGAGCGGTTCACTAGACCGCGGGGTAATTACATCCCTTCCTGGGTTCGCGAATTCTACTTAGCCTATGGAGAGTTTGTCCAAAAAAATAACAAAAAGGCTAGTGAGTTCCGACCGGTGAAGTCGGTTATGGTTAGAGGCAAGGAGGTGGAGTGTCACAACGAGCATATTAATGTTGTACTAGGTCGACCGCTACACTAGGCACTGCCCTACCAGGGTTTTCCTATCGTTCCATCCCTGGATGATTTGAAGGGTTGGTTAGCTCCGATGATTTCTGATATCACCCCGAGTTGGTTGGGTGCGGGAGCTCTAAATGAGAAGAGGGACATGAACATCACTTCCCGGTACTGGTTTGGCTTCATCATCAACACTATCATGCCATCCCAAAACGAGTCCATTTTGCATCATCCTAAGGCGGCTTATATTGGTTCTATCATGGCTAGGAGGCGGATCGACCTGGGACTGCTAGTTTCACAGGAGATGGCTATGAGAGCCAAACAGAAACATACATCTCTGCCTTTTCATGTTTTGATCAACGAGTTATATCAGCGTGCCAAAGTGCCCCGGGAGCCTGCCAGCGATATAGATATCACCCCGTCTTCTTCCACCTATATCCGGCATATAGAGGCCGAGTTCACACGCTAGGAGGATAACATGAGGAGAGTAACCCCAGCATATACTTCTCCAGAAGTCGATGTTGACTCATTGCCAGCAGAGGCACCCTCATCTACCCCAGCTTCGGAGCTTTCATGTATATCTGCACCATCACCCCCTTCACATACTCTAGGTACATCCTTTTCCTCCCCATCCTGCCAGGATCACTCAGTCAATGATCCTGAAAATGGGGCAGTTGGCCTATTTAGCTAATGTGAGAGCTACCCGATTGGAGAGGTCTATTCTAGGGATGATAGACAAGTCCATACTAGCAGCACTTACCCCACTTCAGACCTCTGTCGATTCCCTGACAGTGAGAGTCACTGCTTGCGAAAGCATACAGGGGGAAGCCTTTGAGGTGGCGACTTTAAAAGATGAGATTGTGAATTTGAGAAAGGACGTAGAGTACGTTAATTCTACCGACTTCACTTTACTGATAGAGAGGGAAGATGATGAGGATGCTCCAGGGACCACCGGAGATGTGCCGGAGGACAGCGCAGCACATGTAGTGTCGGATGCAGAGACCGATGAGAAGTTGATATCAGTGTATGCTGAAGGGACACATGAGAGAAGAGATGAGGGAATATTCAGAGACTTGCCAGATCTTATAGAGAAGATTGTGCAGCCGGTGATCCAGACATTGTCGACTGAGATGTCCACAACAGCTTCTAGTGGATCTGGGACTGCTATTCAGTCTGAGGCTACTCCGGGTACTGATGCCCATATACAGACTGGTCCATCAGCCACTGAGGCCCAGACAGAGAGAGAGACTGCATAGACATGACCTTTCTTTACCTCGTTGTCTGTCTTATTTTTCTTTCACTTATGAACACTTTTATTTGTATTTGAGGACAACTACTTTTATTTGTGGTGGGGTGAGGCTCACCTTCTATGTGCTTGTTTCAGATACTTGTGTTTTGTATAGATTTGGGTTGTTCTGCTTTAAATCGTGTTAAAACTACTTTGCGATTGTTTGAACTTGCGGCTCTATTTCTGTTTATTTTGAATTGCTAAATGATTTTGATCCTTCCAAAAAAAATTGAATTTTTTGAACATTTTTGCCACCCCTCATGAAATGAATGTGGCTGTTCTTTTGCAAAAAATTAAGTCTCAGTTTTGATCAATACCGATGACTTGAATAGTGCTCTCAATTGAACGAACATGAATGTACGACTATGATGAGGCCAAATGAAATTGCATAGACAATATGTGAACTCTTTGAATCTCATTGTGATTAGCCATTTATCGAATTGATTCTCTTATAATCACCGTTGCACACTAGCGAAAGTGTGTAGTCTTGTTTGACTTAAATGTCGATGCCTTGTGTGATTAGCTTGTTTTGAACCATGCATGAATAAACCTAGAATTTGCCCTGTTAGTCTGATTAATTTAGAAAGGTGTCCTCTTGAAATGATCTTAGGAAACTCTAAAGAGTGTGAGCCAAATTTGACATATACCTCTTTTGTGGCCTACCCATGAGTGTGTGAAACCCTTTTGAACACCCCTTGAGCCTGACCTTTCTTCGGAAGAAACTTGATGAACTCTAGACCTTACTTGACCCACTACCTATAATCCTCTTAATTTGTGATTTAGTAAATAGCCAACTTAGGCCTGGGGTGTGGTGTAAAGGAAAAGGAGAAGTCAAGAAGTGCAAGAAAGAGTCCCCCTTAACCCGTGGTATTGCATAAGTGGAAACCCCTTTAATATATAAAAAAAACTGTGGAATAAAGTACGAAGGAAATCAGTTTTCCAAGCAATCCATGAAGGTGAATAAAAAGAGGACTCAAAAGCACTAGAAAAAGAATTGATAAAGGAAAAGAAGGGAATGCCTTGAGAATACCACATCCCACGAAGAAAAAGTCACTGAGCCTAAATGACCATACCTTTACACTCAGCCCTATTACAAGCCTTGAAAAGACCTTTTTGATCTTGTGTAAGTCTAATCGAAAGTCGATTGGAAAATATGGGCAAACCTATTGGTGAAAACATGCATTGTGTTCCTCTTTTTCAGTGTGAGCGTTGCACCTGATTCCTGGTCTTAAATTGAGTAGCCTCTATGTGTGAATATGGAATCATTTTTGTGTGAGGACATTTTGATACTTTCGTTGAGCTTGGACATACATTAGTATAAAGTATTGTGAACATGAGAATCTTTAGTAATGGTGTGTCACAACCTGAATCTTTGAGCACACAATTGATCCTTGCATGAGTAAATAGAGTCTTGTTGTGTGCATTCACGATTGAATCTTGTGTAGCACTGTTTAAGACACCCTTTTTGAACTGCTGAACTTGAGTTTGCTTGAGGACAAGCAAAAGTTTAAGTTGGGGGAGTTGATGAGTCCACAAATTGGACTCATTTAGGGCTTTATTTTGATAAGAATAGTGTCCTCGAATGCTTATTTTGTCTAAATATCTGATGATAACTCTTAAGTTTCAGGTATTTGAAGTTTTACTGAAAGCATGGACATTTAGGCACAAAAAGGAACAAAAAAGGCTGAAAAGAACGAAGAGGCTGAAGGAGAAAGATCAAAACAGGCAATAAAAAGAGCAGTCGGTGCTTCACCAAATATTTCCGCGAAGCATTACTATACCGCCCAATGGTCCAGAACGTGAAGATGCTGAAGGCAAGCATGAAACGATGATGAAACAGAAGAAGTGCGAGTCGCCGAGTCATTCGGCGATGGTGACTAACTTTGCCGAAAGATCAGCCAACGCTATTTTCTAGAAGTCTATAAATACTAAACTTATTTATTAATTTTGAGGGAGTCAGTCAACTATTTATTTTAGTTTCCAGAATAGAATAGTACTTTATGGATATTTTTCTCTCAAGTTTGGAGAGGGTTTTTGGGAGACTTGAAGAAAGAACGGTTTCATCTTCCCCAAGTTGGAAGTGGGTGTTCTCCATTCTTCTTCCTTTGCTTAAATTAAGGTTTAATTTTTTATACCCATTTCATTTCACTATCATTTTAGGTGTATTTTGTTATTTCTTTATGTGTGGCTAAAAAACCCCATTCTTGGGGTGTGATTTAGCAAATATGAGTTGATATTATTGTTGGGTCTTGCTTACTGATAGGTTAGATGTAGTTTGATGGTTATTTCACCGAGTGGTTGTAGTTTAACCTAAAGGGTTTGTAGTTTCAAATACAAAGCCACCCATGTGTTTTCAGCTTGCCAGAGAGGGAGGTCACGAAACCAAAACCACTAGACTGATGGCCTAAGGAGTGGGTCGACTTGAGGTTCAGCCCGAGAGGGTGAGCCCTAGTCCCATATCCTAACACTCAGCTTGAGAGAGTGAGTGGGTAAGGCATAGGTTGGTCTTCATGTGGCAAATGGTTGTCCGAGAGGAACGCATTTGAAACGGGTATGTTGCCCGAGAGGGAACTTATTTCCATTTAAAGCTTAGCCTAGTCACCATTATCTTACAAATTTCCTTTCAAAGGCATGTACCCAACTTTTTATCCCAACTTGTATTGCGGTCACATCCCAAGAACTCTTATGCATACTTGATTTTCTTGTTATTTTTGTTGTTTTTACTAATTGTGACAAACCCCCAAATAGATACTTGACACTTTTGTGTCACCCCCTTTAATTTACTATGTTTTTACTCGTTAATGTCTTTATTTACGACTAATTAGAACTAAATTTTATTTTTCTATCAATTCTCAAAACCACTCCCTTGGGACTCGACCCCAACCTTTAGTTGAGTTATTATATTATCGACGATCGTAGACACTCGTACCATAGGTTAGTGTCGTTGGTCACCGTAAGCATCAATAGTCTCAAGTAGGATACCGTAGATGGAGTGATGTAGTTTAAATTGTAAAAATCATCGAGGACAAGATCAAACCCCAAAGCTCCATAAATGTCAACCTTTATCCTAAGAACTTGTCTTCTTGGGTCAACATTATAAAGCTTTGTGTACCCCTTTGGCACGTACTTGAACCTCATAAGCCCTTTCAATTATACCCATGTCAAAGGGTTCGTATTTCCATTGAGCTTTCGAAACCATCCGGCATGTTTCCACAAACACAATGAAAGAAAGACCTTTAAAGTGTTCAAGGGCATACATGGATTGCTCAATGTCTTCCAAATCATAATTTTGGAAATTCCACTCACATTGACACTATTGATAAAGATATGCCTCACGATCACACTCTCCTTAAAAAATAGAAAGACTAACACTTTCTGTACCGAGACTGCTCATACATCCTCCATATCTTCCATGGTTCCTATATCCCGACATGTGTGCATTAAAATTAGAAGTGTAGGATGTAGGATCCTTATACATTAGGGATGCACACACTCTTCTTCCCATCGAATAAAATTGACTTGAACTAGTGTAACCATACATACCACTTTGACCAGGGAAAGGATTACCACAAGAGAAAAAATATCCATCTTCACAAGCCTTAGGGGCATTCTCCTCATAATTCTTATTTGAAAGTATATTATATCACCTCACCTTCATCCATGGAGTGGGAAGTTTTTACCATCATGGGAACCATCTTTACTCATGGAGTTGGAGTAAGATCTCTCACATTCTCCATCATCATCATAGGAGCCATCACAAGGTTCATCGTCTTCTCCATCTTCACCATAAGAGCTATGATCACCATCTTCCTCATATTCTTCTTTGGAATAGTAGTTGTAGTTCCCAATCAACTCTTGATCATGGCTATCATCACAGCCTTCATAATCACTATCATACTAACATCCATAGCCCCCATCATTACAATCATAGTCTCACATATCATAGTGACATGGGTCCGAGGCTATTGATAACATGCTTCCTTATAACTCCTTTGTACCTACAAAATGAGCAAACAAGGTTCATATTAAATGCTTCTCACCAACACTCGCATTTTCTCAACTTTGAATACCTCACAAATTGGCTTGAATAATATTGAACCTTGTTTCAGTCCTCTAGTACACAAATGTAAATGAAGCTCTTGGTCGAAATAGATTCTTGTTTCAAGAAGGACATACGACTCAATTAAAGCAAACGGACTTGAATAAAAAAGTTAACTACAAAGTTAAAACTAAAAAGCACACAAAGAAAGTAGAAGACAGAAAAACGGACGCAAGACTAATGAACAACTAAGTAAGAAAATTTTCAAGTTGGAAATTAGTTTTTAGAATCAAAGAAGTGATTAGGAATCAAGTAAAATGAGACTAGGAAGTTTGAACATGAGATTGGTCATAAAATCAAGTGCGGGTGTCCAAACATAAACTTTTTTAATCAAAACTAAAATTCACATCGCGAACTTACTCCATGTGGCTTGCCGAATCAACTTGGCGAATTGTTGAAGTACCCTCAGCTCGCCTAATTTTCCAGAGAGGCAAGATCATTTGGCGAGCTCAGCTCCCATTTTGTGAGTCGCCAAATCATCTTTGCCAGCACGACTTAGCTCACCTAATTGACCTTCAAGCACACTTTCAGCCTCCGATTTTGCACTCCTTGTGGTCCCCTTGTACCTCCTTGACCTAGTACTTGCCCCTTTTGGTAATTTCCCTTTTAAACCAATACAAGTACCCTTTCCTTTCATCTTCCTTTTGAATCAAACACCTCCTTTTTATGATTCTCCTCCTTGAAGTTTTGAAAATCCCCAAGAACACTATGAAAAAAGTGAAGACCCAAAATAAAACCCTCAATAATTTTAGCTCGGAATTCCACGAAAATTGAGATACAAGCTCCTATTGATGTAGGAAACAAACAAAGATACTTTTTATCTTTCAATTCCATTCCAAAACCTTCAGATTTCAAAACCCATTTCCTTCTTTCTTCAAGTCTTGAAGAACACCATGAACATGAAGAACACCCAATTTTCAAACCCAATGGATTTCTACTCTGTTTTCAACCATATTTAAGATATGAACTCCTAAGGATATAGATATCAAGCCCCAATAACCAAGAGTCTCACATTTCACCTAAATCTGAAAAACCCACTTGATGTTTTTCAAGTTTCTTCAACCAACAACGGTGGAATCTTCAATAGAGCCAAAAACTTCACCAAATATCAGATATAGACTCAAATAAGACTAGGGAATACTAATCTAGCCTTAGAAAGTCCAAACAAGACTCAAATCAACAACAATATATTTGGGGTTTTCTTGAAAAATGATTTTGACATTTTTTTTGTAACAAACCCAAGACTAGAATTGTAGGAACGAATCTAATTTCAGCTATGATACAAAATGATATAATTCTCAATACAAACTACGAGTAAAATGCAGAAATAAAAGAAAGATAGAAGAAGAGATACAAGAGAAGGAACAATTGGTAACTGAAGGATATATTAAGTCTTAAAGCCTCCAATTACAATCCCTAAACAAGCACCTAATCAAGATAAATAGATTGATACAAGAAAAGGAAATCAAAAGCAACCTAAGGGTATATTAAACCTAAAGATTAATCTGAATCAAGCACCGAGTGATCCTTTGTAGAATATTTTTTGACAACTATAAAAACTTGGTTGAATCTTTATCTTAGTATGCAATTTCACAGACAATATTTTATTTTTCTGAATCTTTATCTTAGTATGCAATTTCAGAGACAATATTTTATTTTTCCAAGTTTTCAAGTAGAAAACATTTTGCTTAGCTTTTGAAGATTTGAAGACTTCCAATTCCAATAAATGGGAAGTATTTGTCACACCCCAAACTCAAGGGGCGCAACTGGCTCCTAATGCCAAAATTCAGGCCCGAGCCGACCCTGCTGAACCATTTGCTACTAGCGCATGCCAGCCACACGCAATCAAGAAATCAAACAAGTATATATCGGCTTAAAATTAAGCCATCAGCCGGCAAGGCCCCTGCCAACTGATCTATAAAACAAACAGCTACTCCCAGGAGATCATATAAATAAATAGCCAACTAGAACCGAAGTCTTGATTGGGCCGTCAAGGCCACCATGATATATATACCAAAACTAAAAGCAGGTATATATCAATACAAAACATCAAACAGCTCACAAGCTTCAGCAAACCAACCACATAAGCCAGTATGGCCATAACGTAGCTATACACCCCACACACTAGTCTGCAAGCCTCTAAGAGTAGTAAAGATTGGTGGGACAGGGCCCCAGCCTACTCATAAAAATATATACAACAAAAGCTAACAAATCTCCACACTCTGGCAGCTCCGAATGAAAGGGGCTAGCCAATCGGATAAAAGTCAATCCTGCTGCTGAGGAGGTCTACTCGGTCGTCTGTCAGGACCTGCATGCATGAAAGCAGTGCCCCCAAGGCAATGGGGCGTCAGTACAAAATAATGTACAGACTATGAAAGGCAATAGACTATGATGAGGTATCCTGATATACTGGAATAATCTGATAAATAAATCAAGGATAAGATAAGTGTACTGACCTGCTCTTAAACGAGCAATTCAGTTATGAGCAACCTATACAAATAGCCTCTAAGTCGTGTCCAACATAGGGATGCTACTAATTGAATAAGGATCCCGACAAGGGAGAATTATATCAACTCGAGCAGCCAACAATCAACAATCACGGCTACAAGTATATCAAGTATAACAACCCAAATACATTGCTTCTAAGCTTTAAGGAAACATGCCGTAAGTAGGAAATAGCCTTAACATACCTTTTTCGCTAAATTCGCGTGGCCTAACGACTTTTGCTCATAACTCCCTCGATACTACAACAAGGTAGGACCATAATCAATACACAAAATAAAAGATACCAAGACAATATGATAAAATATATGTATTTCCGTCGCAAATTGATGTTTGTTGCTTATAAAAGCTAAAGTCGATGAAATAAGGGTCTTACCTCGATCTTAGGTTTGTAATACGCCTCAAAACCTTCAAATATGTTCAAACCCTTG
>JAJOOS010009384.1:0-25557 GCA_029582725.1 Solanum chiquidenum | reverse complement strand
GGAGATGTACCAATTTCATGGAAAAAAACTTTCCTTTTACTTATCTTGGTTGCCCCTTGTATGTTGGTAGCTTCTTTCTCATGGGTGGGTGGGGTGGGCTCATTGTTTTGATCAAGAGTGTTCTCCAATCACTTCCTATTTATACTCTCTCTGCTTTGACCCCTCTCAAAGGTACTCTTAAGTTTATTGAGAAGCATTTAGTTGATTTTTTATGGGGTAGGTTGTAATAACTTTCGGAGTTCTTGGTTAAATTTATATGTTCCATGTGACGAGGGGGGTATTGGTATCAAAAGTATGAAAGACTTTAGCAATACTGTAGCAATGAAGAGATGGTGGAGGTTGAGAACCTCAAATTCTCTTTGGGCCTCATTTGCCAAATAGAAGTATTACATCAGAGCTCATGTGGTAGGTAAAAAATGGGCTTCAGGTAATTCTCATGCCTGGAAACACATGCTTCAAGTTAGAGAAGACGCAGAGAAACATATGATTTGCCAGGTTAATCCAGGTACTAGCTCTTCTTGGGGGACAATTGGACCGGTAAGGGCCCTTTAGCCTATCAAGCCCCCGATTCACCCAAAAGCTCAAAATTGCAAGTCAAGATGTTCATCAACAACAAACTTGGAATGATTTTTCCAAGCCATATTTGCGCTTATATCTGTACTTAGAGATTGGAAACCCCAAGAAGGTGGATCAAGTTTTTTGGGATCTTACAGACAGTGGTAAATTCTCTAACAATATTGTTTGGAATTTGGTAAGAACAAAACAATCTAATCAACCTCTTATCAATAAGGTATGGCATTGTTCTACATGGCTTGGTCCCAAGAGTTTTTGTCCATTTGATAATAGTATCTTCTCCGAAGACAAATCCAAAAAATTTGAATTCTGAAAATTTATAAGCTTACAAAGAAGAAGCCATCTTTAAGGAAGAACACTTCTCATATTCAACAAGGGACCTGATGGAGTGCAGAAACGTCTTTGTTGTATTTTGAGATTTGTGTCTTGTGTTCTTATATTGTAAATCTACTCCTAAGTTATAAAGGATAGTAGATCGGTGCTTGTCTAAGTTTTTAGGTTGAGTCAGATAACTAGAGTTAGTTAGATGAATCATCTAAGTTTTAGTCAAGCCTCTTTACATCATTATTTTTATGTTCTCTTGGGTAGAGCTGCCTAGGAATGTCAACTAGAGTTAGTTGATGTGTTGGTGAAGCAAAGTTACTGCTTGCTTAGCTCTTATCTTCGAGATCTGAGATGGTGCCTAGAGTTAGTTGGGTTCTTGAAGTCTAGATCAGCTAGAGTTAGTTTGTTTAGTGGTAATAGAGTTATTGCTTAGTTTCCTTTGTAGTAGAGTTGCTACAGTAAGGTGGAGGGATTAAAGAGTCTTAATTCCTAGGTTGCAAGAGTTTGTAATCTAAAACTTTGTTCTGTTTGAGTGAAATAGAGTTTGGGTTGAAATCTTGTGAGTACAGGTCGTGGTTTTAACCTCCATTGAGTAAGAGAGTTTTCACATAAAATTCTTATGCTTGATTAACTTTGAGTTATTTATTTTTCGCACTATTATTTTGACGGGGGACCTGGTCCAGTAATCACTAGTGGACGCATACATTCTAACATGCACAATGACAACACCAGTGAGTCTTTAAATTGTTTCACTTGACTGCTAGCTAATACTATAAATCAAATTAAGCAAGAAATCTTACCAAAAACTCTCTACAAAGGCATTAGACACATTAGGACCCCCACTGTTGAAGGCTACACCAGATTCTCCAACCCAATGACCATTCCTTTCAATGGTTTGAGTAGGACTGCAGTACTTGTCGATTCCGATTCAATTAACATTAATTAATTCATCAATTCCAAAATCAGATAATATAAGTCAATTGGATTAACCTTGGGATTCAAATGTACATAGATTCTCCCACAAGGGAAAAAAGATATACAGTACCAAAATTCACTTAAAATAAAAACGCATGAAACTTACATTCCAGAGGAATTTTTTGTTTTTTCAATCACCGCATAACTAATAAATAGGACCTACAGAGGTACTCCCTCCGTCCCATTTTATATGTCACATTTTTATTTTGCACTTGCATTAAGAAATGATGTAACTTTATCCTTCTACCCTTATTTAATTTTTTTGGAATTCAAGTTTTCAATCAATGAATATAAATTAATTTATTTTGATTAATTAATTTAACCAATGAACATGAATCATTTACTTAGCTTTTCTAAGTTGGTCAAATGTATATTTTCAAGGCTAATAACTCACAAGGGTAAAAAAGGAAGAATATGATAATTTATGCATTGATTTTATGAAATGACTATGGACCAACTATTTATAGAAAGAGATAACATATAAAATGAGACGGAGGGAGTAATTTTCTTGTAACTTAGTGTTGTTCGAAAATTGTCGCAACTACTCAAATCATATACATTCTCTAATGAGATTATGCACAATTCATGTTGTGTAATATTGTACCTGCAGGATGGCTACCTGCAAGAGCAAGACACTTCTTACCAAAAGTTTCTTTATTTCTATATCTTGGATCCAGGGTGTTTGATAAATGATAGGAAGAAATTTTAACCATCACACACACTTTCAAAGAGGGTTACATGGAAGAATAGAATAACTTATAATTTTAGGTGAGAAGACGCAACAGATCAGCCCGATCTTGTTGGTCCAAGCATCCTTATGCCCCACAATATATTGATGGCATAGCTTAGCGATCAGATTCATCTATCGTAGAATAATAAATACACAAATATAATCATATATCAATAATTAGCATAACATTACACAAACCTATCTACTCAACATGGTATCATCCCATTTTGATAGTTGCAGAGACACCCTTAAGAGGTATCATCAGGCACTACTTCACAAAATATTTATCTAAAAACAATATGTATATATACAAAAAGTCAATAAAGGTTGGAAAACAATACAAATTAAATATTATTTAGGACAGAAAGTGAAGTCTAGTCTTGATACTATCAGATTCTCATACTCAAACCTAATTACTTTGATTTTATATTTACTTTGATGTAATATCTAAATATTACTGGTAAGTTTTCATAACTTTTATCTTTTAACATGTTTTTTCAAATTTTTTTGAGATTTAGAATTTTGAATGGTCCAATAAAGGTTATAGTACATATATATTAGTGATCCTAATAAAGCTCAATTAAAAATCAAATCAATATTAATGCTAACAAAAAAATTAATTCAACACTAAGAATGACAATAATATTGAATATTTGTTCTTTAGTTTTACACATTGGTTTAGACATTTAAAATATATAACCTAATTTTTATTTTTCTTTAATATTTAATCATGTAATTAATACTTAATACTTAATAAACTTATTTTAGCATAATTTAGTACTTTAAAATTATGATCATTTTCATTTTGACTTATTAATTTGAAATATTTATTTTATATGATTCCATTGTTGTTTTTATTGAATATTTTAGTGTCATCACGTATCTCATATTTTGAGTTATTTTCTTAAGAAACACCTTATATAGTTGTATTTTTGTTGGACTAAAGAAATATTTGGAGCACAAGTTAATTATGTGTTTATATGAATAATTTACCCAAAAAAATCCAAAAACCCAAAAAAATAATTTAAGGTTTATTAGTTTGGTTTAATTTTAAAAAAATTAAAATATATTTGAAAATTTCAAATTAACCCGAAAAACCCGAGTTTTATTAATTTGGTTTGATTTATAAATTTAAAATTTTGACACTAATAATTTTATTTGATATTTGAAAAACCCGAACCAATCCGGTCATGTACACTGTATTCTTGATAATTGATCCAAACAAATCTAGATAAACTTAAACTTCTGTAATGATGCACTAAGCGTATAACCTGGATAATATGGCTGCGCTAAAACCTGAACATATCTATCGTTCCATAAATTAGTATTGCACCTGAGTGGCAAACTTTTCTAAAAGTTCTGCCTAGGGAGTGGCAAATGAGCTGATCGAGTCGAATGAGTCGATCAAAACGAGTTCAATAAAAATTAACACACAAAAAGTGTGTTAACTTTCTCAAGAGCTCCAATATTACAACACAGAATACAAAATACCAGCCTCTAATCATGACTAATGACTAACATTACACACAAGATAGAGGAAGCATAGAACAAAGACCAGGACACCAATAAGGAAGACAATGAGTTTTTTTCTTTATTTCCACTATGAAATACAGTTCCCTCCAAAAAAAAAAAAAGTACAAGGCTGAAGTTAAAGCCATTGCAAACCAATGTCGTTTTTCACATGACAGGAAACTAAAAGATCGGGTCTTAAGCAGTGAATAACAGAAGCAGCGACACATTGAAATTCACTAGTTGGTAAGCCCAACAACCTCTGAAGTTTATACTTTCAACTGGAAATACAAACCTGCAAAAAGGGGAAACGTCACACTTTAGGGAACACAGCTTTATATGTACAACAAAAACCAGGATATATTGCAAAGTCAAGAACTTGCACAAGAATTGTGTACCAAATCATGGATCATTAAAATCTACAACATAAAAACAGACCTACAATATGAATTTTAGTTGCACTTCTTTGCCCGAATTATACATGTTTGAGAGCTCAAAGCAATTTGTTATCACTATACAACTTGCATAGACTAATTTTGAAATATAGTTTCACTGGACAAACAAATAGACTTATTCTTTTTTTGTTGATCCCACATCAACTTGCCAACTGACTTTTACTCATTAACTAGCAGATTGTTGAGAAACCATTCTATCAAGAACATGTTTGGTTCGAGAAAAGAAAGGAAAGAAGAAGGCCAACTTATTGATTTTGCTCCACAAGACTATTTACTCTACCTCACCAGCCCATACGGTATGAAAGTAAAAGATATTTACCGAACAGCATTAACACAAGGAAATCAAAAACTAGAAAGAGATGAGAAGATAGAGATAGAATAAGAAAGATTGGACAAAATCTAATAGAAGCAGCAACTCGCTAATTAGTCAAGCCAAGTAACATATACTTAAACCTACTAATTAGTAATCCACTTACAAGAAATCAATCCAAAGAAGAAGAAAAATTAAACTCATACATGAACACTTACTAGATGAATTCAAAAAAGGTTCAATTGAAGAGAATAAAGATATTCCCACAAAGGCATGCTCTCTCAAGAGAGTTCTTCATCAATGATTCATCAAAAACTCCGCAAAACCCTACATCACCTCAATGTATAACTAACTAAATGATGGGTTCCTGCCCAAGTCCAAGTACTTTAGAATAATAAAAGCCCTAACATGACCAAATGAGTCGTGAGGCTGGCGGGGCTTGTGGGACCATGCTTGAATCATCCTAGAAACTCTAATGGTGGTCAACTCATAATCAATGTTGGTCAAACCCATGGTCAAACTTGGTCAACTCTCGATCAACCCTTCATAAAGCCTACTGGTTTCTTAATGATGTAAGCATGTGGTCATGTTGTTGTCGTTTACTTTTTCCTTTAAATCTAGTTTCAGTAAGGTTTAAAAATTCATGTGGACGTGAAACATAACATACTACATTATTTCCCGTTATTATTTATTCCGTAACTATACAAATGAAATATCCATGTCTGTCCTAATGTTACTTCCCCTCCTGCAACTCTCCTCTTTCATCCCCTGCTACTTTTTTTATTTAATAAAGCTCATCCTCTTTCTCCCTAATAACAGTACATGACAAGACTAGTGAATCTTGCTTTGCCATCGCTATTGCATTGTCGTTGCAAAAAGAAGCCATCACAATGGCAATTGTAAACATTATTTCTTAAAATGACTCAGAATGGTGATATGAAGTCTTAAGGAACCTATTGATGGTATCAGAAAGATATTGTAATTCTTTTATGGTTCTATTCATATTCCTAAGTTTAGTGACACTTCCAGTCCTCTTCGGCAGAATCTCAATTCCTGTGTTATTACATGTACTATATCTGATCTTCAATTTGTAAGAGGAGCAATTTTAGTCCTTCCTCCAGTAATATAAACAAATTTCGATAGGATATTGAAAAGCTCAATCTTTTACTGCCCTTTGTCCCTCTTCCATTGCATATATCCTCAAACACCTGCATCTTATTCAAATAAGTCACTTTACTTCTTTATGAATCCCTGCTCAACTCTGTGAACTATCCAGGAAGCAGTTGCCTGTAAGCGTTGAAGGCAAGATCGGAGTGTATAAGAGGGATATGATGGCATAGACCATATCAAAGGAAGAGGATGGAGGTGGAAGCCAAATATGGAACTTCTCATGCAATTTTGCTGATTGCATTCACCAAATGGATGAAATTCACCTTAAATAGAAGGTTCAATGTTTTGAGAACTAGAATACAAGGACCAAAACTAACCTCAAAATATGGTGAATTGAAATAAAAATAACTATTATCAAAATTTAAAACTGCTACCGCCCTTTTACTAGTTTAGCTCCTAACCATCAGTATAGGTCAGTGTGTGGAGATCACAGCAATTTTCTAGAGAATACAGAAAGCTTTAGTGAAAAATGACTCAATTTTTTATAAAGAAAAAAAAAAGTCATTTTTCACTAAAGCTTTCTGTATTCTCTAGAAAATTGCTGTGATTATCAGAACTGTAGCCAAAAATACCCTTAACCTATTAGAAATGGTTCAAAAATGCCCTCCTTCCACCTAGTGGTTTAGAAATGCCCTTAACGTTTTCTTTAGGTTCAAAAATGTCCTTTAGTTAAGGAAATATGACATGGAATTTTACTAAACAAGTGGCCAATTTTCTTTGGTCCACCTAATTTTTTTTATTTAGCAAATAAAAAGACCCACCCAAACCCAAACCCGTTTCTGATTAATCTAATCCTGCTTTTGTATCTTTTATTCCTTGAGTGATTGTGTGTGTTTTTTATTTCCGAAATTGGAGAATTAAATTTTGTAAATATCGGAATATGGAATGAAAGAATGAGTGAGGCGAGGATTGGGAGGATGAAGCAAAAGACAACTCGGGTGCCTCTAAGGACACTAATTGGTCGGGAGTTGAGGAATGATAATGTCGAGCTACAATAAAGGACCTGTTAATTGCCTGTGGTATAGCTACATTATCAGTTTTTTTTGTTTGAATATTGGTTTCTCTTGAATAGATTTTAGATGGGCATAAATCATAATGGTATATTGGTTGCTATCTTCGGGAAAGAAAATCAATTAAACAATGTCTTGAGTGCTATCCCTCAAGGAATTGGTAGGGAACAGTAGCTTCAAGCATATCCTCAAGCACTAGTTGCAATTTTTGTAAAAACTAATGCAGAGTTTCAGCAAAAAGGCAAGCTGCAATCTCTGGTTTTAATATTTTATTTGCCAGAAAACGGGTTTAGGTTTGGGTTGGGTGGGTCTTTTTATTTGATACATGAATTATGTGGACCAATGAAAATTGACCACTTGTTTAGTAAAATTTCATGTCATATTTCTGTTAACTAAAGGGTATTTTTGAACCTAAAGAAAACGTTAAGGGAATTTTTAAACCACTAGGTGGAAGGAGGGCATTTTTGAACCATTTCTAATAGGTTAAGGGGATTTTTGAACCTTTTCCCATTAAACAACTGTTCCAATTGGTGGCCAAGCTTGATATCTTCTGGCCAAGGGTGTGAAAGGTGTCAAGAAGGTAAAAAGGGTTTCAACTGACAGTGGAGTTGTACACTAATATAACTTTGCTAGATAAAGCAAGAGGAAGATTAAGGAGGGAAAGAGTTCATCTAGAAAGTTTTACCTCTATTTAACAGCATTTTGGTATTTTAACCTACATTGCCCAATGTATTTCTTGTGGTTTTTTGTGGTTGTTGCTTTCCCCTCTTTTTTTTTTAATTTCAAGGGAACTATTGTGGGTGGGCTATCATAGGGACAGATAAGTAAACAATCAAAGAAAGGCCAAACTTGTATTGCAGCTAGTTTCTTTAGCTCTATTTGCAATATCCGGATGAAAAATTGAATAACTTTCGAGTTCCAGTTACTGTATATACAAAAAACACAGAAAAAAACAGAATAACCAAAATACCCCGACTCCTAAACATGTTGTGACTTGGATTTTATGCATGGATTAAACTTGTTATACTGAGTTTAAGTTACTATGAAAGAATTGAAAAAACAAATGTGATGGAACCAAAAGATTAAGGGAAGGAAGAGAAATCTAGTGCATTAGCAGAGGTTTACTCTGTTAAGTTTATCCTTTCTCAGTAAACCTATGAAAACGTCAAAAACCTGAAGGATCTACAGCATACTGGTAGATGCACCAGATTCATGGAATCTGTAAGGGCATTTGGATATCTTTTTTAATACTTTATATCGTGGGAAAGCTTTGCCATGATTCATTCTAAGCCATTGTAGTGTGTCACTAGCAAGAAATAATCACTGTGAAAGGAAGATTTAAGAAACCCATTGCTTAATGGTGATTTCCTAAGCCCAAAGGTAAGAATTAAGGACTTCATGTGCCCTAAGGTAAGAGTTAACTCTTATTCTTACTGTTTTGAGTTAGATTTCATCTACTCGCGATTGATAGAATGTTAGAGCTGGCATAACTGTAAATACAGGACTCTTGAGATATAGATTGAAATGCTAAAGCATGGATTATAACAGGTGACCAATTTGACAGTTTTTTTTTAATCATAGATCAATAAATATTTTCCCTTGTTGAGTCAATTGGAGTCGAGTCAACTCTGATTGAAGTTTTGATTGTTTGTTTCCTAGATCATTAAAGATGCTTTCCCCTAGTTGAGTCAATCAGAGTCGAGCCCAACGGGGATTGAAGTTGTGGTTACTATAATCTGTCTCATAACTGGTTTTATATAAAATGCATGATATCAAATTGATTTATGCATGTTTTAGAAAGAATTATTGAATTCTATGTTTCCAGAGTTGTGGAATATGTATGATCTTCACATATAAGCATGCATGGGGACAACTACATGCAAGATGTGGATATGATTGGGTAAATGCGTACTTTATCTTGAGCAGCTATCATGAGTTATGCTAATGGTTTATAGTGTTTATGACAGTGCATATGCATTTTGATGAGCCTGTTTGAAATTGAAGCAAGACTAACTAGCTTTGAGTAAAATATAGTTGATGTATGATTCTTATACAAGATTATGAAGTACTTCAAATGCTATATATTAAGCTGCATGCCTACGTCTAGAAGAGTTTTTGGGAAGAAGGTTGCAAGATCTCGGATGATATATGCTACCTTAAAAGAATTGATGATATCACAAGTAGTAGCAGACACGGTTTGTGCTAGTGTAGCTTTAGATTCATTACTGTGCTAGCATCCCACCTAGCTGATCGAGATGGCTTCAGACTCTCGTAATGGACAAACAGGGAAAAGGATACCTCACTCATCAAGTTAGGATCAGACTGTTGTGTCAGCATCTACAATGCAGGTAGTGCCAGACTATAGTAAATGTGATCCTCCCTAATATATGTTGTGCCTCAATGTTCACAAAAGATTGAAAAATAGAGTCACTCATGACTCATGAGGTATGCATAGTGAATTATAACTATTGTGATACATAAGCCAAAAGTATCAATAATAGCACGTCATGTGTTTCAAATCAGTTAAGATATTTTCAGTTTACAGATTCATACTGTCCATGGGTTTGAAGATAGTGCAGATCATACTTTGAATCTTCTAGTCTGATTAGTTATAGATTGGCAATATTATTAAGTGGACTCCCACCTCACATTTCATGATTCTAGATTTTGACCAAACTCTCTGGAGAGCCCCAGATTCCTCCATTGAAGTTTCCATTTCTAGGTTGGACTATTATTAACAAAATATTTCAAATAGACTCATAGAAGATGAAATTGATAATAATTCAATCTAATAAAAGGGCAAGATCAAAATACCTAAGATAACAGAATCATTCGGACTCAACACCTTCGACCACCTTAGGCCCTGCAATCAAACGAATAAATAAGATTAGAAAACAAAAAACAAAACCTTTAAATCTCAAACAAGTAATAAATGAGCAAAGGGCGAGACCATGCATAAAGGGAGGACGAAGGTCCTTGCCCCACCCAACACCGCGGGTTGCGTCAAGATACTGCTGAACAAGGTGGCGGCACTTCTGAAGATGGTTAATACCTTCGATACGGTAGCACCAACGGAGCTTTTCACGGAGGATCTTGGCTTTTTCAATGTCGATCCACTTCTCCCTCACCAAATGCTCTCTCATCTCGAGAAAAGCTACCGGATCCTTATACGGGTTATTCGGGTCGAAATCATCGGGTGCACCTTCATCGAACTGTACTCCTTTCTTCCTCCCCATTTTTTCTGTCAGATTCTTCTTCTTCTTCTCTCCAATTGATTTTTGTAGTGATAGGGATTTGAGTGAGATGATGAGTGAATTTGGGTTCAATGATTTGGGCTTGGGTTGAACTTCGATTAAGTTGACCTATTCCAATGCACTAATTAGGCCCAACTTTATTCTACATTTGTAGTAGCTCCTTTCTTTTCTTTTTCTTTTTCTTTTTCTTTTTAAAAAAAAATATTTTTTAGCATTTGGTCATGAAAATTAAAAAAAACTATTTTTATTTGAAATTTTAAAATTGAAGTTGTGTTTGGCTAAAGTTTTTACTGTTAGTATTTAGAATTTAGATATATTTTTAAAATATATATATAATATTATTTGAACATGGAATATAATTTAAAAGAAGTTATTTTATGAAAATAAAAATTTAAGCAAAAACAAGGCTTTTGGTGTTTTTCGAATTTCAACTACAATTTGAGTTGTATTTGAAATTTTCATGGTCAAATACTGTTTTTGAAAAAAGTCTTTTAAGTGAATTTTTTTTATGTCCAAACGGTTTGGATTCAGTGGCGAATTTAGAGTCAAAAAATAAGGCATCGGCACCCATGATCTCTTTGTAAAATAGTATATTTATATATATATTCTGGCATCCATACAACAAGAAGTCTGAATGGTCCGCGTGGTTAAATGTTGAGCTTTTAACCTTGAGGATTAAGGATCAATTTCCACTTCAATGCATTTTACTTGGTGCACCCATATTCGAAAAATTCTAGATCGGTCTCTGTTTGGATTCATGTACTAATTTTTTATATTTTTTTGTGATTTATTTGTGTACGTAACATAGAATGGCAAGTAAAATGATCATTGATATTGGTATAAGAGATTTAAAGAGGTTTGATGAAGTTATTGGAGATATTAGATATCAACTACGCTTAGGTAGGGGTGTGCATTCATTTTTTTGATTTGATTTTGTACTATTCGGTTTGGATTTTTTGGTTTTTGGTTTTGTAAAGTGTAACCCAATTCGATCCAAAATAAAGTTGGTTTGGTTTGGTTTTCCTCTATTCGGTTCGGCTTTTTTCGATTTGGTTATTCGATTATGTCAATAATTAATAACATAACCAAAATAATAATGTTGAATCTCTTAAATATACTTTCTAATATAAACCATAAGTAAAACTTAAAACACAATACTTATAAGTATACCTATTATAGATGTTCAAATATAAAATATAACATGATGAAAGGAAATAACCAAAAAGGGACAAAAGTGGTTAACTCCAACTTAATTCTAAACCTAAACATTTATCTATATATATATATACACTCACATATAATTTGATTTTTTCGGTTTTTATTTTTTTAAATCCAAAACCAAATCAAAAATCCAAACAAAGTAATTTATTAATCCAAAATCAATCCGAAAAAACAAAAAACCAATCTAAATAAAAAATCGGTTTGATTTGATTTGGTTATTTGGTTTAATCCGAATAGTGCACACCCCTACGCTTAGGAGTAAAATGAAAGGGAAAACCAACCATTGTCAGTAATAATAAACTTAAATAAATGAGGGGTGAAAAAAAATTCAAACAAGGTTTGCAATTACAACGGTAAGAGCTTGTTTGACGTTACTGCTAAAATTTGCTTATTTTTAGAAGAACATTTTATAAATAGGTTTTCAAAAAAGTGTTTTTAATAAAAAAAATCAAATAGTGTTTGGTTAATACATTTGAATAGTGTTTTTAGCAGTAATCGTCAAATTACGAAAAAGGATAAGAATCAATGTACTTTTAATATTAAGATTATTTAATAGAGAGAAACTATTTTAAATATCTATTATAAAATTTTATTGAATTTTTATTTTTATTTGATTCAAACGTAAATCTTCAAATTTTCAATCAATATTATGCATAGATAAATAAAAAATAAATTTAATATTGATATAATCCTGCAAAAAAAAAACAATATTGTTGTTACCTTTTTTTCTAATCCTACAACAATTTATTGTTACCTTTTTTTTCCTAATCCTACAAAATAATACATAAAATAACATATGTAAATATAAAATAATAAAAAAAAAAAAAAATTATTATATAAATGTAGAAGATGAAATTCTTGAATGAAACTTAACCAAACTTATGAAACATGCAAATTAATTAATTAATTAATTAATTAATAAGGAATATATTAGTAATATGTATATATGGAAGAGATATTTTGATGTTGAAAAGATAATTTTTTGCTAAGAAGCAAAAAAATTTAGTTTCTTCTCAATGGCAGTAAAATTGTTTCAGCTTCCATTGAAAAGCAATTTTATTGATTTGCCAACTTCTTATTTATTTTTTTAAGTTTTTTTTTCTCAAAATAAGTGTTTTGGGTCTCCCAATAGTAATGCCAAATAGGCTCTAAGTGTGGAAGTGTTTTGAAGATGAATTAAGGTCATAAGAATCCTTTAATACATAGTTGTAACACCTCAGAAATTGGAAAGGAAAAGTTGCAGAAATGTTTTTTGTCTAAAGCAGGTTCTACGGGTCCTATCTATGGACCGTAGGGAGTTCTATGAGCCGCAATAAGGAAGTTGTAGGTGTTGACACCCAATTTTGGCCTAACATTTTTTAAAATTCGTAACTTTTAAGTTTTATTTATTTAATAGTTCAAAATACATTTTTTATAATTTTAAATAAGTTTATCGATAATATTAATTTTAATATTTTGCACAGTCTAAAAATTAATTCGAATATGAATAAGATTTCATGCACATATATTTTTAAAGGATAGTGATTTTGGGACATGATTTTAAAAGAATGATATTGTACTATAAGTAATTTTTTATTTTTTATATAAACAATGGCTTATGTATTAAGTCAAATATGGATAATATTTTAGACTAGGGGATGAAAACTTTCTTAAATAGAAAAATCCTAAAAAGTTTCTCCTCCTATTTTTATTTTGGACAAAGAACAACCGCATCCACCACCAAAATGACCTCTCTTCCCCTTTCCCATTTTTCCGAACAAACGAGCTCTTGCTTGCTACTATCTAAAGTCGTTCCGGCGAACTCCACTGGAGAAGACAACTACCAGTTCAACATCCATTCTTCTCCAACCAAACCAGACCCAAAATCCCATCCCTATTTTTTCCAGCAAACAGCAACCCAAACCACCTCCGTTTTCCAGCAAATACAACCAAAAAACCTCACCAGAAACGACCCAAAACCCCTTATGTTTTTCTCTGTTGCAACCAGCAGTTCCAACCCACCAAACACCATCACCCTTCAGCCAAATACGACCCCATTATTTCCGTTTCCAACCAGCCACCATTACCCACTTTCCGGCCAGCAAACAAGACCCAAATCTCACCGGAAGCGACCCCAAAACAGCAACCCCAGATGGCCAGTCCCTTTCCCTTTTCCCCCTTTACGATTTGTATTTATTTTGCAGGTATTCCGGCTGGATCTAAGCCGAAACAACACTGCTGCGACCAGCAGTAGCCGGAGAATCACCTCGAAGCTTAAGCTTCAAGCTCCAAAACATCAGCGAAACCAACAAAACCCCGACGAATACCCAACGACAACAGCACCTTCTCCGGCGAAATTCCACCACTCTGGTAACCCTTTTTTTTATTTTTTGCATTTTTCGTACATATTTGTGTCTACCCTTTTGTTTGTTAAATAATTTTATTTACCGTTGTTTCGTTGATTACCATTGTTATTGTTTTGATTTTGTTATTGATTTCAGCATTGTTGGATTGTTCTTGTTTATTTTTATATTTTATTGTTTATAATATTGTGATACTTATCTTGGCTGATTATTAAATTATTTTATTCTATTAGTTAGGTTTTTTTTTTTTTGTCAAATGTTTACTCCAGCATAACTTGACATTTGTTGGTGTCACTGTTATTTTGTTGGCTTCTTACGCATAAATTGCAAATGTTGAGTGTTTATTGAAGTGAACTGTTTTAAAATAAATTAGAGAAGTGTTTATTCTTGCTTTGTCATTATGTGTTGTTATCACTTTATTTAATTTATTTTTGTTACTGCTTCACATGTTCTATTTTTTTGTTATTTATGTTACTAGTTTTATATTAAAATTCAGTTATCATTTCATTTGTCATATTTTATTTTCTAGAAAAATGAATTAATGTTACTTGATTATTTACTATTCTAGTGTTCTATTCGGGACTATTTTGACTGCTTAAGATTTGGTTGTTGATTATTTTGATTTCTTGATTTGATTCACGAATTTGATAGTCTCTATTTTTACCTTATTAATTTTATATTAAGTTAAACTGGCTAATGAGAAAATCTCTCCGTCGATTTTGGAGGCCTCCCCATTTTAAAAGACGAAAATTTAGTTTATGTTTGTACTTTTAAAATGTTAAAATTGGCCTATGAAAAAATTTCTCCGTCGGTTTTTGAGGCCTCCCCAATTATTAAAGACGGAAATTTAGTTTAAGTTTATATATTTTATTTGTTAAAAATGTCTGATGAAGAAATTACCGTCGATTTCCAAGGCCTTCCATATACATAAGACGGATTTTTATTTTATTTTTATTCATATTTATTTATCACTAACACTTTTACTAAGTGTTTTTACAGGTACCCCAAAGTCGCTTCTCATCGAAGTCATTCGAATAAAGTTCGAATACTATATTCATTATTATGTATATTGTTTACGATAGGCAAATGTTAGGTCATTTCTCATATTACTTGTTTACTTTATTACTTGTGTATATTGTATGTTTGTTATATTTGTATACTATTTTTACCTCCTCCTCAATTTGAAAAAAAATGAATTCAGTCGGGACCCACAGTTGTGGATTTCGAAGGATGTCTAACACCTTTTCTTCGAAATAACTTGAACCCCTTACCTAGAATCTAATGGTTTCGTAGATCATTTAATTGGTTTCCTAGTTTTTCCTAAAATTAGGTGGCGACTCCTTTAAAATTCGTTTTTTCTTTAAATTCTTTCAAAATTGAATCAATTGTTTATTCTTCGAGTCACCGCGATGTTTCGCCCTATTTGAATAGAGTAGGATGTAAACATTAGGGACCAAGTTGAGTTTTAAAAAATGTCAAGTCTCTGAGGATGGTCTACAGATGAACATGACGAGTCTTAGAATTAGGTACGGGTCGTAGGAAGTGCCCATAGAGTTGATTCAGAGATTTGATTTAAGACCTCAGGACTACGGAAGAAATTGATGGGTCTTAGTAAGGTTTATGAGTTGTAAGGAGTGAACCACATAAGAGATCGGTGAAAATTTGGACTTGAACTTGGGGTCTACGGGAGGGGTCTACGGACCGTAGAGTGAACAACAAACCATAGGATGGTCTTGTGGGAAGTTAGATGAATTATTCGGTTTCTAAAGTTGGTTCTATGATTGACCAGTATGGGTCATGGGAAGTCTTATGGACCGTAGGTCACTCTGGTAATTTTTAATTAAAGGTGTTTTGGTAATGTCCCATTTCTTGAATATTTTCTTTCAATTATATGAAATGACCATTTTGCACTTCCTCTTAGCGTTTTCATGCATAGTTTGTGTTGCAGGAATGGTTAGTTTGGTCTCTGATGTGGTCGGGTGTGTTTTTGGTGATTTTGACCCCTTTTGAGTTAGATTATATTGGTATAGTTGACTTTGGTCAACATTTTGAGTTTCGAGCGCCGAATAAGAATTTCGTTAGTTCCATCGCGTTCAAACGTCATGTTTGAGCTAGTTAGGTGGTTGGTATGGTTTTTGAGGCATTAGATAGAGTTTTAGACATATGGGTGAGAAGTTGAATTTCCTTAAGAGGGCTCCGGAGGGTAATTCTATCATTTGACCTTTTTCTCAGAAATTTGACGATTACATTGAGTCCGAAATGTCAAATTTAGTGGAATAACATTTCCAATTTATTTTTATTGGACTCCGAACGATTTTTGAGGATCCATTCGGAGACATTTTCCCTTGCGTTGAGTTGCTGATTTTCAGTTTCTAGTGCATGTCATTTTGACTTCGTAGTCACGGCCCTTAATTTTGCGATTGCGATGTGCCTTCTATGTGGCCTTTATGATCGCGGCCCATTGGCTCACAATGATGATGATTTTCTTTCCTTAATTAGCCTTTGCAGTCGTAGACAGGGAGTATCGCGATAGCGAAGTGAACTTCATGTCCTTCGCAATCGAAAGAGCTAATGGCTTGTGATCGCGATGACCATAGACATAATCTAAATTCGGGATTCTTTTCATTCTTCTTATTTCCAATATTTTCAATCTTTTGGAGCTTTGGGAAAGCGATTCTTGGGAGCATTTTTGTGAAAACTAGTGTGGGTAAGTTTTCCCTACGAATTCCTTGTATTTTTTTCATCCAAAACACTTTTAAATCTTGATTTCATTGTGGAATTTTGGGGGGGTTTCCCCCTAAGTTGAAAATTGGTATTTTCATGAATTGAAACTCATTTCTTGGTCGGTTTAATGGGTTTTTCAACCATAAATTCCTCTCGACTTGTAGAACTTGATTTTCAATTAAAATCTTATTTTACCCTTTCAATTTTTGAAGTGATTTTGAACTATTTTACCCCCGATTTCTAATCTTATTAATATGGGTATCATTGTTCTCCTTTTGATGAACTCTTTCCATTATTCATAGTTAGGGATCATTTCACTGATCGTGTGGTTGAAGAAGTGCTCCGATAGAGTTGTTCAAGTGAAGTTTTAGCCTTTGAGGTATGTTTGGCTATCCCCCTTTTAGACTGAGATGAGTAAGTGATCTTTCTTATGAAGTCAACTGTGAAATAAATTGTAGTATGTGTTTTAGAGGTTGAAAAGTGTTGACCTTCTTTGTTGTATGAATTGTAGTATGAATTATGTCTTTGTTGGAGGGAATCTAGTATCATGGAGGAGTAAGAAACAAGGTGTTGTATCTCGATCCAGTGCAGAATTCGAGCATAGAGCTATGTCGCAATCCACATGTGAAATTATATGGATACATTATCTCTTAACTGAAATTGGGTTAAAGCATCATACACCAGCAAAACTTTGGTGTGATAATCAAGATGCTCTTCATATTGCCTCAAATCTAGTGTATCATGAAAGAACTAAACATATTGAAGTTGATTGTCATGAGAAGATTCAGGAAAATCTGATTTCCACTGGTTACGTGAAGACAGGAGAGTAACTAGTTGATTTGTTGACAAAAACGTTGAATGGAACTCGAGTTGATTACCTTTGTAACAAGCTGGGCATGATCAATGGGCATGATCAATATATATGCTCCACCTTGAGGGGGAGTATTAGAGAATCATAAAGTTATATTTTTCTTTTATATAATATTCTAGCCGATTCTTAGGGATTTAAATATTTAGTTAACTTAGTTAGTCTTTTCTTTACCTGTATTTAAATCATTGTCTTCTTTGGATAATACACATTAAAATTACTCCATACTTTTGTTGTAAAAAAAACCATGTCTCATTCTAATATCATGTCCAATCAAGTTCCTCAACAACTCAATATTTTATAATTATATACAGAAAAATTTGACTTAGTCAGGTCTAATTTTTTATGATGATATGTGTCGCACCCTATTTCGAACAGGCCAAAACAGTTCACAACGTAATACGGCTGACACTCTGATTTTTTGGAAAATTTGTTTTGTTTGTTTTAGAGGTCGCCACCTAAATTTTAAGGAAAACATTAGGAAAACCATTTTTTAAATATGTTAATGTAAACTCTGTTTTGATTTGCGAAACCAGTGAGATTCTGAGAAAGGATTTTGATTACTCGAGGGGAAGGTGTTAAGCATCCCTCAGAGCCTATCCGAAGATAGTCCTTAAACTCAATTTAGGAAAATATTATTAGGAAAACTTGTTTATTTACTTGCTTTTAAAAATCAATGATAAGTTAATTAGTTAGTTTAAAAGGAGTGCAATACAAGGTATGACATATATATGTCTTATAAAATAGGTTTAATAGTAGTATTGTAAAATAAATAAATAAATAAATAAATATACGATACATTCATATGTAAAAATATATGTATAGGTGTATCATAATAAAATTGTCCTAAAATATATAGATGTTGAATTTGAGAAAATTTGTCGTCTTATTAAGACGTAAAAAATAAGATAGCAGTTGAATGTAAATATGCAATAATATGTGATGTGTAATTTAAATGAAAATATATAAAATGGGGTTTTCTAAAAAAAGTAAAAATAAATCATAAATGATACTAAGCGTTAAAATATTATATAAAGCTTGTGATCTTAAATATATTTATTGTAAAGTGTAGTATATACATGTAAGCTGTTTAAAACAAATGAACACTTATTATTTATTTACATGTATAGAAAAATTGACGATAGATCGTATGTAGTAAAGTAATATGTATATTTAAGTGTAGGCATTTATAAATTATAAAAATAAATAGATAACATTAGTAAAAGAGATAGTAGATAATAATAGGTTATGTGGAGAAAATATAGAACTTATACCTTTATATGTATGACATATATATGTATGTACCTTGTATTTGAACCTGTTGGCATATCTAAAATTTTGAAATGACATGTTAAAAGATTATAATATTTTTAGCAATGTTTGATCAAAAAAATAAATAAATAAGAATAGGCAATATACTTTATAAAGGGGTGATGTAAAAAGTATAAAAATAGGCCTAACTATTGAGCCTTATTCTACTATATTTATTTATTTATTTTTGACAAAATATATAGGCCTATTTTCCTAAGAATATATATTCTGAAAGGATAATTATTTTAGCCTTATATATTGCTAAAGGTGATTATTGTATCCTTATATTTTTCTAAAGGTAATTAATTTAGCTTTTAAAACTAATCTCAAATTCATTTAGAAGTCCTAAGCGATGAGTAGGCCTAAGTGGGGGTCAATAAGTAAAGCAAATAAATATTTTGGTCATTTCCGAAATAAATAACTTAAGCCGAATGTATCTTTCAAGACTAGAGAAAAAAAAGGTAATAATTCTAGCGAGCCTTATAACATCCGTTTTGGCCTTTCGAAATCACACTTCTTCTTCCTTTTGAGAGTAGTGTTTGAAAACACTTTTGGATTCAAACTATAAACTTTTTAAACTCTCAAAAACTATAGTGGTTAGTTCCAAAAATAATTATACTTTTAGATCCCACAAAATGGTGTTCGAAAACTAAGGAAAAGACGACATGTTTTACACTAAAAAAATGTTTTGTAGAGCATGTTAAAGCTACATTTTTTTTTTGACTCAAACCTGCCATTTTAAGGTTAAAAATCTGCATTTTTTGTACCTCAAAATCTGTATCACAAG
This sequence comes from Solanum chiquidenum, assembly GCA_029582725.1. Classification (NCBI taxonomy): domain Eukaryota; kingdom Viridiplantae; phylum Streptophyta; class Magnoliopsida; order Solanales; family Solanaceae; genus Solanum; species Solanum chiquidenum. Next base: position 5,994 of record JAJOOS010009384.1, on the reverse strand, counting down.
ACTCTCATAACAAAGCTTTTTTTTTTGTTCCAAAAACACACCTTTTTTGCACCTAAAATCTGCACATTAAAAACTATAATTTTTTTACCTCATGAAATCTGGAATTTTTTAAAGCTAAAATCTGCACTTTTAAACATCAAAATCTCTTGAAATCTGGATTTTTTCAAGCTAAAATCTGCACTTTCAAACCTGACAATCTGCATCCATTTAGTTGCTAAAAAATTGTTATCAACTCTTATTAAAACAAATCTTAAATGGGTACATTCTTCTTTGAGGAAGTAAAACAAGTCATTCCCGAGTTCACTTTTCTTAAAGGTTAAGAAGATATGAAAACCTTGTTAGAAAGCATCGTCCTAAGCCAGATGGTCATACTAAGTCCAATATCTAGAACAACGGGAGATGAACAACTGCGTCTTACTATCGCTCTCAATTGGTTTCTATAAACCCAAAAATAAAGCAAGCATAAATATAAATATAAAACATTAATGAGAAAGATGTTAGTCAAAATAGCAACACATATATGTATATATAAAACATGTGAAACTTTGAAGTGAGAAAGAAGCGTTGGGCACTATTGACGCAATAAAGGCTGCTAGACATGAGCTTATGCGGTTATCAGTCGCTTCTCTGATTTGGACAGAGATGGAGTTATATACTAACTTGTGTAGAGCAGCAAACAGGGGCTTTGACGTCGAGAGATTTCGACTCTGAACTTCCTCGAAAACTCGAATTCAAAACAGAAAACAGAGGGACAAGAAGAGAAAAGAACTTTCGAACAAAAAACTTGAAGTGGCTGCGATTTTTGCTTCTTTTGATCGATTCTTCTATCTTTTCACCGATTTCTGGATGTTGATCCGTGTTCTTTTGGATGGGAAGACACCATCCTTTTATAGGTGAAATCGGATTCAAAAATATGAATTTGAAATCAAAATTTTCACTGGAAAATAGAGCTCTACAACTATAGATCCAATCAACGTCACTTTTTAGATTTTGGAGCCATTGGGATCAGGCATAGGCGGCGTATGGGTCTCTTTACATCAGAAAAAGGATGATGGAGGAGACATAAAGCAAGGGACCACCGGAAATTGTTGTTTTCCGGCGGTCAATGGCCGTTCTTTGATGGGAAGAAGGTCGAAAGAGGCATGGGGAAGGAGGAGAAAAAGTGAGGTGTCTGGGGAAGAAGCGACGTCCTGGAAAGTTGAAAGATTAGGGGGCGGTAGGGGTTGTACAATTTTTGAGAAAGATGAAAAAGTTTGGGATTTAATTTGGGCCGTCCGATCGTTTGATCGGATGGTTAACAAAATAAGGGGTTTAAAATAATAATAATAATAATAATTTATATATATATATATTAATTAAAGCCGTTGGATTAAAATAGAGGGTTTAGATTTAAAGTTAAGAAACACAATCCATGTGCTTCCTACGTGGCGCACACGGATTGACTGAACCAAAAGACTTGGATTGCCAAATTTTATTCGAATTAGGTCCATTTAAATTATAACCTTTTGTTTATTAAATAGCCATAATTTATAGAATTAAAAATAATTATTTTGCAAAACTAGTTTATTTGATAAAGTTAGTCAATCTTAAAATTAAATTAATATAAATTAGTAACTCCTTAATTAATTAAGCTTTCTAATTTTAAACAATGTAAAAAAATTTCTATTGCGACAAAAGAAATTATATTTGAACAAAAATAGACTCAATTCTTAAGAACGACACTTATTTAAAAAAATGAGAAAGTAAGTAGTAATATAATATTTTAAATTTTTATAAGAAATTGAAATAAATTTATGAGGTAAAAAAAGAAAAAATTAAAAACATTTTCGTGCTCCTATAAAAATTTCATAACGTATATATATATATATATATTTTATTATTATTATTATTATTATGTGAAGAGCCAAAATTGGGTGTCAACAGATTGCCCCTTTCTTTGTCCATGGAAGAGAGTAAAGAAGACGTGGACAAAGAAATATTGACACAATCCAATTTTAGGCGACCCATCAAAATACACTTTGAGAAATAACTTGGCAAGAATGTTTATGGAGTTATAGCCGAACTCTGGCTTCTGAGCTGCCTACATATCTCAGGTTTCATGAGAAATCAGGCCCCATGTAGTTCGAGAACATAGCAAATTTTATTTAAAAATTTGCCCCAGTATCGAATTATGGTAACACTGAAATCTTTCGATGGTAAGGTATGAAGAGATTAGCACGAATAGAGGGATGAGATATAGTTTTAAAGAAACTTGAATGAGAAATGCTCTGTAGCAATTTCTAGTGAAGACTCAAGGTAGATAGATGAATTTTCAAAAGGATGCCCCAGTGTCGAGTTGCAATGAACTGAGGCATGAAAGAGCTATAAGTGAAATTTGAATCTGAACTTCTGAAAATCGAGTCGAGTTGGGTTTTGAAAGTGAATCCTTGACGTAGCTAGTGATGCTTGACATTGCACTAGCTTGCCCTAGTTTGCTGCTTCGAGGGAGTTTCTCGTTGTGATGCTTTGTCCTGCAAAACATGTAAAAGGGTGAAAAGTACATGTTGCAATTCAAAAATTATGAATTGAAATAGTAATGAAAAGAGTAGAGTGTAGATGTTCAAACGATTGTTGATGTCTCTTTTTGTATTGTGAATGTGATGTATGTAAAGTAACTTGTAATGTAGAGGCCCTCGACTGGCGGGGCTTGTTGTAATGTAAAAAGCCTGTATCCGGCTGTGTAAAGCTTGTAATGTAGAGCCTCCGGCTGGCGGGGCTGTTGTAATGTAAAAGCATGTATCTGGCTGTGTAAAGCTTGTAATGTAAAGCCTCCGACTGGCGGGGCTGTTGTAATGTAAAAACCTGTATCCGGCTGTGTAAAGCTTGTAATGCAAAGCCTCCGGCTGGCGGGGCTGTTGTAATGTAAAAGCCTGGATCCGGCTGTGTAAAGCTTGTAATGTAACATATTATTGTTAGCTTATGACAGCGTCGCTATACTTGCATGCCCCCGGTCGGTGGAGCTTCGGTGACGTCGCTACGATGTTAGTCTCCGATTGACGGAGTGCTGCTTCTTTTGCTTATATACAAGCTCCGATTGGCGGAGTTCGGTCGATGTTTGCTATGTACAGCCTCCGGTTGGCGGAGTTTGACAATGTTTTCTATGTACAACCTCCGATCGGTGGAGTTTGAGTGACATTTGCTATATACAACCCCACACTTGTGAAGTTTGGCGTTGTTAGACGGTGGTCTCCGATTGGCGGAGTTGTTGATGAGGTTAGATTACAAGCTCCAGTTAGTGGAGTTATTTTGACAGAAAATTAACCATCCTATCTCCCTACGAGGGCCCTCTTTTCTTCAATATTTGATCTAGATCTTGAGCGTTCCTGCAAAGATTTAAAAAAAATATATTTTAGTCATAAGATGCAAGTTGAAGTATTTCCAAGAAATGAAGTAAAGAAAGAGTATTTTGGCTCATGATTGTGAGAAATCGAATGGCGTTTCCGGTCATGCCCCAAGACTTGATGCTATTTTCTTGATTCATGTGCTCCTGCACTCAAAGAAAATTTTAGTTTGGGAGGGGGTGTTGATTTGCATCGATTTGCAGACTGAAACCTCGTTACTAGAATCCTTCGACACTTTGTCAGTACCGCACATAGTTTCTTAACCTAGAGACTTGGTAGGTGGATGAGTGGAAAAAATATTTTTTGAAAAGAATTAGCTTGTTTTTCTAGAAAATAAGTATATTACGTATATATTAGGTATATATGTATATATATATAGTAATTATCCAGCGTTTTTAGATTAAGACATGTTCCGAAGTCCATCGAGCTTTCCATTCTGTTGACTATATCCAACATAGTCCTCCAGTAGCTTTTACCCTTATGATGAAGCTTTTCTAGATTTTTTGCAGACACTGCGGTGATCGATATTCTTCAATGTTCTAAGGTTACGCTAACTATGAGGAATGTTTCCTAAGGGTATGCAGAGAATTGATCGAGCCTGACTCAGGCTGCCTACGTATCCCCAAAATAGGAATCAGATCATAACGTAGTACGAATACAAGTGGGAGGTATAGAAATATGTGATGCAATGACCGAGCTTGACTCAAGCTGCCTACGTATCCAAGCGGAATCAGGTCGTAACGTAGTTCGAATACAAGAGGAAAGTGAAAAATATGAAATGCAATGGAAAAGTAAGAATATGTAATGCAATGACCGGGCCTGACTCAGGCTGCCTACGTATCCAAGTGGAATCAGGTCAGGACGTAGTTCAGATACAATATGAAAGTAAAAAATATGAAATGCAAAGGACCGAATTCGACAAGGATTGCCTACGTATCCCATCGAGGGAATTCAGGTCGAGCGTAGTTCTAAATACATGGAAATGATGTTTTTTGGGTTTTCTAAGGGAGACCGGATCCGATGTGGGTTGCCTACGTGCCCCGCTGTGGGAAGTCAGGTCTAAACGTAGTTTTGTTACAACAAAAATGTGAAAGTACACAAAAATAAACGCTAATCTTGAGTTCTTCAGATGTAGTATTTCTTGATGGCATCTGAATTGATTGGCTTTGTGCTTACTCTGCCGTCCATTTCTGCTAAGATTACCGCTCCTCCAGAGAGTACTTTATGAACCATGTAGGGTTCTTGCCAATTTGGTGCAAATTTCCCTTTGGCCTCCCCTTGGTGGGGAAAGATCTTCTTCAATACTAACTGCCCCAGTGTGAACTGTCGAGGTTTGACTTTCTTGTTGAATGCTTTGGTCATTCTGTTCTGATAGAGTTGTCCATGACAAACTGCGTCCATCCTCTTTTCATCGATGAGCATCAATTGTTCATGCCTGCTACGTATCCATTCTGCATCGTCCAAACCAACCTCTTGGATAATCCTTAAAGATGGTATTTCCACCTCGGCAAGTATTACTGCTTCTGACCCATACACTAACATATAAGGAGTTGCCCCAGTTGATGTTCTGATCGTGGTGCGATAACCGAGTAAAGCATATGGTAACTTCTCATGCCATTGCCTGTGACTGTCTACTATTTTCCTTAAAATCTTCTTGATATTCTTATTTGCAGCCTCAACCGCTCCATTCATCTGTGGCCGGTAAACTGTGGAATTTTGGTGAGCAATCTTGAACCTTTCACAAGTTTCCCTCATAAGATCACTGTTGAGGTTGGCCGCATTATCTGTTATGATTGATTCTGGAATTCCAAACCGACAAACTATGTTGTTGCGAACAAAGTCTGCCACTACCTTCTTAGTCACTGCCTTGTATGTCGAAGCTTCGACCCATTTTGTGAAATAATCGATAGCCACCAGGATGAAACGATGTCCATTTGATGCGGGAGGCTCTATGGGTCCAATAACATCCATGCCCCAAGCGGCAAATGGCCAAGGGGAACCCATCACGTTGAGCTCATTCGGTGGAACCCGTATAAAATCTCCATGCACTTGACACTGATGCCATTTTTGCACATACCGGATGCTATCTCTCTCCATGGTCATCCAAAAATATCCGGCTTTTAGAATCTTCTTTGCCAAAGTGAACCCATTCATGTGAGGTCCACATGTTCCTGCATGTATCTCTTCCAAAAGCCTCGTTGCTTCTGCGGCGTCAACACACCTTAGCAATCCTAAATCTGAAGTTCTCCTATATAAAATTTCTCCGTTAAGGAAAAAATGATTGGCCATCCTCTTCAAAGTCCGTTTCTGGTTGCTTGTGGCATTTTCAGGATATTCTTGTGCTTTTATCAATCTTCTGATGTCATAGTACCAGGGTTTTCCATCCAGTTCCTCATCTACATGAAAACAATAAGCATGTTGATCATGTATCTCTATATCGATAGGGTCGATGTAATTCTTGTCTGGGTGTTGAATCATTGAGGACAATGTTGCCAAAGCATCAGCAAACTCATTTTGAGCTCGAGGGACATGTTTGAACTCAATCCTTGCGAATCTCCTACTCAACTCTTTTATGTAATGCAAATAAGGAAGGATCTTGACATTCTTAGTGGTC
>JAJOOS010009383.1:0-40903 GCA_029582725.1 Solanum chiquidenum | reverse complement strand
TGCTCTAAAATTCGGGTTAGACCCATTTCCCACTCAATTTGACCCCACGAATAAGAATATGAAGTCGAATTTCCAAAATCATGCACGGATTTTGAGATATATGGAAATTACAATTATAGGTGTTTTCGAAGCACATTTTCGGGCATTTTGGGGTCGTTTCAGTATTCGTTGACAGTCTGGTTCGATTTAGGTTATTATTGTTGACCGAATGACTAAGTTGGCTCATTTTCTTTCTCTGAAGACCTCATTTTCAACCGAAGACTATTATAGACTCTATATTCGGGGAATGGTGAATTTTCATGGGCTGCCTTTATCCATTATCTCTGATCAAGGTACTCAGTTTATTTCTCTCTTTCGGATGTCATTTCAGAAAGGTCTTGGTACTCAAGTGAAGCTTAGTACATCTATTCATCCTCAGACTGATGGTCAAGTCGAGCATAATATTCAAACTTTGGAGGATATGTTGAAAGATTGTGTGATTAATTTTAAAGGTAGTTGGGATGATCACTTGTCTTTGATTGAGTTTGCTTATAATAATAGTTCTCACTCAATTATCTGAATGGCTCAATTTGAGGGTCTCTATGGTAGGAGGTGTAGGTCTCCTATTTGTTCGTTTGTGTCTCGAACCAAAAATTGATGTAATGGAACTCATATTATTCCACCAAGACAAGTCATCCTAATGGGTGTTGAAAAAGTGATCATCAAGTGAGAAATTTCCCTACTCTTGCAGCCAAAGAAAGGGAGGCTAAGCAAGCTTCTCTTAGTGGCCCGAATCCTAATTATCCAAAGAATAGTCGTTTATATGCACTTCAAGCAAAAGAGGGCAAAGGAGCTAATATGGATGAAGGAACCAGTAAGTGATAGTTCCTTATAGTTGTGAATGTTGTATTGAGGTTCCTATGTTTTTTTCATGTTTGCCTAAGTATGGGCTTACTCTTAAGGGGGAGATGGTATGTAGAATAGTAAGGTGTTGAAAGTTTTGATATCCTTATCACTTTCTTCTATTCCTATTCAAGCTTGAGACGAAGAGTTCCTTGTAGCTTGTTTCATGTTTTGGAGTCATGTGTTAAAATGTATTTACATGATCTCCTTATGTTATGCGTGTTTTGATCAGATTTGTGCTTATATGAGAAAATGAGTTTTCATGATTATGTTCCTCATCTTGATATGCATCTATAATGAGTTGCCTAAATGTTTCATGAGTTGACTTGTTAAGCATGCTTAAAGTTATTTTTGAAAAGAGTTGCATAAATTGCATTATGATGTTGTAATGAACATGATGTGAGTTGGAGAAGGAAATCCCTCCAACGAAATAAAAAATGTTGATGTTTTAATGCATTATGAGTTTTAATAAGTGGTTCATACTTCCTTGTGTTCCATTGAGCTTATTGATGTGGAGTTGATGTTTCCTCCTATGATGTTGTGCATTGTATTGATATGTCATGATTGTTGGGCTGCTAGTCTTGAGTCATTTTTCCCTAATGTGTTTAAAGTGTCCTGAGAGGAAGAATGTTCCTAAGGGGGGGATAATGTAACAACTCAAAAAATGATAGGTGAAACTAGAGCCTAAACGTGGGATTCAACGTCGAGAGTTAAGGGCAAGGGCTAAGGGCTTTGTGTGTAGGCCATAGTTTAGGAACCTAGGCTACCTAAATCTAGGCCTAGTTACTGCCTTCCTAGACCATGAGGGTCTTCACGACCCGTGGTGGCCACCATGAGTCGTGCTGCCACCCGTGGTTGTCTAGGCAGTAAGCCCTAGAATGGTGCCAAGCCAATGCTCTCCTTCACGAGCCACTTCACAGATCGTGGTCATTACCACAGTCCATGGGAAGGCTCGTGGGATTGCCTTAGCTTAATGAGGGTTGTGCCTTGATGAGGAGACTACTACCTCAAAGACCACGGGCACCACCATGAGTCGTGGTGCCCTAGACAGTCCGTCAAAGTGGTCGTCAAGATTACTTGGCCTCAAGGGGAGGCAAGGCAGCTTGGCCAAGCCACTGCCTCAAGACCACGACCATCACCATGACTTGTGATCCTCCCTTAGGCCCTTGAGGGCTTGTGAAGCTTTAGAGGCACACTGGTCAAGGGACCACGGTCACCACCACGATACGTGGTGCCCCTCACGACCCGTTAAGTTGGGCGTGGTCCCTGACGGGCTTCCTTAGTTGAAGGTGTTTGAGTAATTTAGTTTTAATTATTTAAAGTGTGGGGTTGATTTTAATTGTTTTATATCACTAGTATATATAGTTTTAAGTCCTAAAAGAAGTCATTTACTCCTTATTTCCCCAAATCAAATCAAAGAGTTCCTCCTTTCAAAAATGCGCTATCTAAAAGTTCCCAAAGAAGAAGAAGAAGAGGTGGGATCTAGGGTTTGGATTCAAGGCTTTTCTCCTTCCAATTTCTTGGTGAATCACTGGCAAGGTATGGTGATCCTTCATCTAGGGGTAGCTTTCACTCCTAGAGTCAATTTCAAAGAAATTTTCAAAGTTTTCAAGTTCATGAAAAAACTAGGGTTTTACTCAATCTCATGGGTTCCTTCATCAAATGTTTTCAAATGGTAATTAATGGAATATTATGATTGTATTAGTGTTTAATTGATGATTTATGATGAAATTTCTCTATGAACCCATGAATTCTCTCAATTCCTAAATTGTGCCTTTATGAAGTGGGTTTGTTGATTATGCAAGCATGTGAATAGAAATTGTCTGAATTGCTTTGGGTTATTGAATTGTATAATTTTCCATGCCTTAATTATAGTGAATTGTTGGTGTGTTGGTGATTTGAGATTCATGGCCTTGAAAGGCACATTATGAGGAATTGGGTAGTATCTTGATATCTTGTATATGAATGTGAATCTAATGAAGTTAAGGTGATCATGTATTGAATGTATTGGTGTTATTATTGAAATGTTATTTCTCAATCTGACACTCATGAATGTGATGATGGAATGTGAAGGGTTTCTATAATGTGAAGTTATGTCTTGAATTGGTAGGCTTTATGCATCCTTTTCTTGTATAAATCATAGTAATGTGAATTGATGTACCTTGAATTGGTAGGCTAAAGGCATCCTTTTCTTGTATTGATGAATGTGACCTTGAATGTAATATCATGTCTTGAGTTGGTCGTCTTATGCATCCTCTTATTGTATAATGAGTGGCTCTTAGATCGGTAGTTTTATGGAACCCTTCCATAAATGATGTTAATGAACTTCGGGATCAGTAGGCTTATGGCACCCTTCAATGAATGTTAATGATGAACCTTGAATCGGTAGACCTAGTGTAGGTGACCCTTTCATGTGTGAAATGATGAACCTTATACCGGTAGACCCTATGTTGAAGGTACCCTTCTTGGCAAGTCAATGAGCTATCCATCTAATGTACCATTAATCGATAGGCCTATGACATTCCTTTCATATGGGTGGTAGTATGGGATGCCATCCATATATTGCACGAGTACGCTTTGATAGGGCTATAGTGAGTTCTCTAATGTCTTAATGACTAATGTATGAAAGTCCTCTTAATGAATGCTAATGAAGAATGGTGACTTAAGTGTCTAATGTGATGATGCATGGTATACTTGGGTTGTATTATGAGTTATTTTCCCTTGTCATGACTTATGAAATGAATGTGTTCCTTATGTATGAGTATTGTGTAAAAATTGAAAAGATGAACAGTAAGTTCACTTTTGGTGACCTTAATGTGGTACTTTAGTGTGGATGGTGGTATGTGACGCTATCCATACATTGCACAAGGTATAGCATGAGGGTTACTTGAGTTGAAGGACTAACGTAAAAGTAATGGTTTACATGTTGATTATGTTCAAATGTGATGTTATGACTTGTATGATGACTATACTTGTATTTGATGTCTCTTATGCTATTGTAAATGATATTTCAAAAAAGTGGCATAATGCATGGTTTCCAACCAAAATGTCCCTTTTAAAGCATGTTTTTGCATGGTCATCATATTTAGTACATTTTTGTGTGCTAACCCATATTTCTCTTATTTTACTACAAGGGTAGGTTCCGGCATGTGAGTTGCTATAACTCTAATTGAAGGACTTGGATTGAGTTTCCTCCAAGGCTAAGTGGTATGTCCTCATGGATCGGGCACGAGTACTTTTAATGTTTCTTTCTTTCATGTAATAGAAAATTCTAGTATTTTTTATTGTAAAGGGTCGTGACCCTATTTTAGTTTTCAAGACATTGATTAGATGGCCATGTGAGACTTTAGACTTCCGTTGTGTTTCAAGTATTTTTAAATGAAGTTTTTATTGTTTGGATTTAAATAAGTTTTTAAATTCCACACTATTTCTATATATTGAATGTTATGAATGCTAAGAGGCTTGTACGAGACCCCTTCAGGGTCAAGTACATCGTGTAACTTGCAAGGTATATGTTCGAGTCGTTACAGAAATAATGTGGGACAAAGCCTGTCCCACTCTATAAATCTTATAACGTACTCAAAAATAGATGAAGAACCTTGCTAGAGACCAGGCAGCGCGACTTTGCCTTGAGAAGCACCTGTTGCACCAAGAACCACACCTATTTTTGGTAAACCCTCGAAGAAGGTCAAACCTCCTAGCAATGAATTTTGAGGCACCGAGGCAGTCAATAATCATGGTAGGGCCTACGCTCCCCCCAAATTCTCTGGACACTAACGAATGTCTCCGATCTTAAATTATTGTAACGACCCTAAAAATCAATAAGTGAAACTAGAGCCTAACGTGTGTGTGTTTGAGGATTGAATGAGGTTTCAAGTTGTTCTATGTTGTCCCGAGCTATGGTTAAGGGTTATAGGGGTTAAACGTCAAAGTACGACCCCCCAAGGACCAACCAAGGGTTCTTGAGGAGGACCCTAAAGCCTAACCCCAAGGCTGCCCCTTAAAGCAAAAAAGCTGCCAAAACCTTGTGAACCACGGATACAGTCCACTGCCAGTAGATTGATCTACGACTCATGGTTTTGCTTTGTATGTCAAACCCTCTTTTTGCCAAGCCCCAGCCCTAGACCACGGACCAACAGGACGGTCCGTGAATGGACTCATGGTCCATGAGTCTGGAGCATCGTTTGCACCTGTGTGTGTTGTCAAGACACGACCAAGCCAGGAGTGGTTTGGTCAATTCCTCCCTTGTCTAGTTAAGTGTTTGGATGGTTATTTTGGTTTTATTAACATATTTTAAGAGTATTAAAAGTGTTAAACTCTATTTTACATTCTATTATTTCAAAACCCCAAGTCAAAACCCTTCCCTCCCAAAAAATTTCTCTCTAGAAACTCCATTGGAGATCAAGGTCAAGATCAAGCTAGGGTTGGAGATTTCAAGGTGTTTCTTCTTCAATTTTTATGGGGAATCAATAGCAAGGTATGGTAGTCTTGATCCTTGTCTGACTTTTCATTCAAGGAACCAATTCAATGGTGTTTTCAAAGCATGAAAGATCTAGGATTTTATTCAATCTCATGGGTTCTTTCATCAAACGTTTTCAAATGGTTTCTAATGAAAAATTATGTTTGTGTTGATTTTTAATTGATGATTTATGATGAAAATACTCTATGAACCCATGATTTCTCTTAATTCCTAAATTACACCTTATGAAGTGGGTTTGATGATCATGAATGAATGTTGATGGATTATGCCTAAATTGATTTAGATTGTTGAATTGTATCACTATTCATGCCCAATTGTATTAATGAAAGGTTTGTTGGTGAAAGTGAATTCATAGCCTTAAAAGGGCAAGTTTAACCTATTTACATGTTGAAGTAGAATTATGCATGAGCTATTGATCTACTTGGTAGGTGGAGGTGTTTAATTACTTTGTGGATTGTGATCATGGCCTTGAAGGCATAGTTTGAGGAATTGAAGTATTATCATGATATTGTATATGTGAAGGTGATGTGAAGGATTTGCATGTGATTTCAATGATAGAATGATGATCTTGTATAGAAGGTAATTGTGTTGTTGATAGTATATTCTCAATTTACACTCATGAATGATGATGATTGAATGTGAAAGGTTTCTATAATGTAATGTTGTATCTTTAATTGGTAGGCTTAGTTGCCCTCTTCTTGATAGATGAAAGATATAGTGAATGTGATCTCTTGAATTGGTAGGCTAGAGCATCCTCTTCTTGAATAACGAATGTATCTTGACTTAGGTGTCTAAATGAACATAACTTGGTAGACCTAATGTTGGTAGCCTTTCTATAAATGAATGAATGATGACGTATTTAGGCCATGTTTCGAAAGGGTAGACCTAGTGGTGGTGGCCCTTCATGATGAGTCTAGAACCTTATGTGAATGTAAAACCTTGAAACAGTAGACCTAATGTTAGTGGCCCTTTCATGTGTGAAATGATTAACCTTGTATCGGTAGACCTAAATGTGGTGGCCTTCTTGGAAAGTCAATCATCTATCCTTAATGTACCTTGAATCGGTAGACCAAATGGTGGTGGCCCTTTCTTGTGTAATGTACCTTGGGTCAGTAGGCCTAATATTGGTGGCCCTCTCAAGTACAACAATTTAATGTGAATGAACTAGTCTATGGGAATGGAGGCTAAGCACCGAGTGGATATGGCTAAGATGGTGGCTCTTCCAATGTTAGGCTAGAGTCCAATGAACATCTTTCTTATCCCATAACTATGTGCCTACATAGGATGATTACTAGTTCTATCATTGGCAAGTAGAACACCCTTCTTAATTGTGGGGTCACACAATACCAGATTCCATGATTTAGCTCTTATGGTCTATGTCGGTTAATGCCTGTTCCCATCATGTGAGATGTGCATTATGGTTTCTTGATGAGTTCTATGAAGTGTGGGTTGTAGTATGGGATGCCATACATGCATTGCATGAGTAGGCTTTAATAGGGTCATAGTGAGTTCTCTAAGTCTTAATGACTATTGTTTGAATGTCCTTCTAGGATGAAGTTATGGAGAAGGTTGATCTAATGTATAATGAATAAAAGTCCTCTAAATGATATTATTGAGTAATGTTGACTCTTATATAATGAAATGTAATGATGTATGTTATACTTGAATTGTATTATGAGTTACTTCCTTGTCATGACTTTTAAGTGTGAATGTGCCTTGTCTATGGTGACTTCAAAGGAGTACTTAGTGTGAGTAGTAGTATGGGATGATACTCATACATTTCACAAGTATGACTTAGAGTGTCTTAAATGTTTGTCTTAGTGTGACTTATGTAATGTTGATGTCTCTTATGTGCTTTATTGTGGAAAGGTGGAAAGGACGAATGGTAAGTTCACTTTAGTGTGGGTGGTGGTATAGGACGCTATCCATACAATGCACAAGGTATAGCTTGAGGGTTACTTGAGATGGAGGCTCAAGGTGAAGGTAAAGGGTTATATGTAACTTTCTTCAAATGTGAAAAATGCGACCTGTGTGTTGGTTGTGACTTATATTATGCCTCTTTTATTAATGATCATGAAGTTTTACCAAAATGGCATATATCAAGACTTTCAAAAAAAGATATCCATTTTAAGCTTGTTTTTGCATGGCTTCCATACTTAGTGCATCTAATGTGCTAAATCATATGTCTTCTCCCTATTTACCATAGTGTAGGGTTTGGAGATATTGGTGTTCTATGCTTGAAGGATAGGTTTTTAAGGTGCTTGAAGATGAAGACTTGGTGAGTCCTCATAGTTTCGAGGACAAAACACATTATGTTCCTTTTATATCTTTTAGTTTATGTTAAAGATTTTGTATGGGCTAAGTCCCAATGTTGTATTCAAAGTATTAGATGCTTTGAGACATAGTATATAAAGTCTAGAAAGTCTTCCGCTTGTTTTTTAATGAGATGTCTTCGATTGTAAAGAAAGTTTTAATTTAGCTCTATTTTTCCTATGTTCTTATGTTCAAGAATGCTATGAGGCTTGTATTAGACCCCTTCTAGGTCGAGTACGCCATTTTACGACTAGGGGGTGCTCTTGGGTCATGAAAATTATACGCTTGACTATGGCCCTCTATCCTAAGCATGTGTTGAAACTTTGGTAGAATGTATTAATGCACCATCTACGTCTATCACATACCTTGTGTTATCCATCGAAGAGACTGTAGATTTCAAAGAAGCAGCTTTAGAGGTTAATCGAAGCAAAAGCACATGATAAAGAGTCAAGAATATAATTTCCTAAGAACTCCCTATAGCGTCCCAAAGATAGGATACAAACATCTCCACACCGATCTACAGGACTTCACTAGAAATTTGCCCTCATAACAAAGATGTCGGTCAACCTAGAGTTCTGATACCAACTTGTCATGACCCAATTCCTTAATTAATGATGGCACCTACTACACCCTACTAGTAGGTAAGCTTAACCCTTAGCCCGGATCCATAAAAAACAGGCTATCAAGGAAAAGTTAACAACAAAATGCGTGAAGCTTATACCAAAGAGAAGAAAGGGTAATCAACAAAATGCAATACAAGAAACTATTCCCACTACCTGTCATTAGTTAGTAGTCGAGCATCTAAAATAAGAGTACAAGGCCTTTACAAATACAAAATAAGTATAGGTTGTCTCTAAATACAATATAAAGACTAAGCCTAAAAAAAGACGGAAACTTGTAAATACGAATGGAAGGAGCTCACCCTAGTCTCTAAACTCCAAACTCCAAACTTCTCCGCATGACTCCAAATTAATGGCGAGAACTCAAACTATGATCTATAGGAGCAGAAGTGTAGTCTGAGTAACAAAAATGGTACTCAATAGGCATTGATTGATTGAGCTCCAAAGATAAAGCAAGTTTCATGACCCGAGCCTACACCCTGAACATGACCGGCACTCGAGATCCATTGCTAGTCCCCAAGCAAACCCTCATCTTGGCTGACTATAAGTGAAAGACTAACTTGAGCATACATAAGATTAAAACTGAAATAAATTCATTGAACTCCAATAGTGAACTTTAAGAAAATCTGAACAATACTCAAAAGAAAGTAATACAGAAAACTCTTCAACTCTGTCTATCTAAAAAGCCTCTACTAATACAGAAAGATATCAGAACAACACCCACGACATCTCAAAACTACTAACTGTAAGGTAAAGGTAAAGTACTTCGGAATATCAGAAGGCTCAACAAAGCTAGCTAGAATATCCTATGACCTCAATGAAATGTATGTTAATGATCCTGAATACCTGTATCTGCTTCATTTCATGATGCAGACCAAATGGCTCAGTACATGGAATGTACGAACATGTAAGGAGAATTCTAAAGGATAAACATAAGCTTGAAATTGATAAAAAGGAAACATACTTACCTCTTCTCAACTCACTCAACTAAACTCAACTGAAGAATAAGATACTCAACTCAACTCCAAGGTACTCAACTCAAGATACTCAAGGATAAAGCAATAATAAAAGGCACAATGTATGGAAAACTTTTAAACAGTAGATAATAACTCTGTGGGAGATTCTCTAACTGACAGCCATCACTATGAGCTATGTGATGATACAACGTCTCTCTCACACTACTAGAACTGTCCTATACTTTGTCGGGGTATAGAACCTACTACTAAGTGTATCCACTAGTCTATGATAAAAATTATTAAGGAATCATCTGAAAAGTATGACCCTTTCTACCCATGTTGGATAATGGTTTATGGAGATTGTAGGTACTCTCCCCCATATCGTTGCTCAATACTACTCCCAAAATATAACTAGCTCATATGTTTAAAAACATAACTCTTTCTATGGTTTAAGATTATTACTCAAAAGGTTTTCTCTTAAAAGAGATTGTACTATAAACTTCTCATGAAACTCTTTTGGAAATTGACGTTCCTCTCTGCTTAAATGTAAAAACATTTACTCTTAATACTTAGTTCCCTTATATTCATTTTGGAAAAAAAATGAACTGAACTCTACTTTTTCTCAAACTCAAGTGCTCAAGTCTTAAAACAAGTTTAAAGTGATTATAAAAGACTTCTCAAAATAGGGTTCATGCCGAATTATGGATGTGAACGACTCAATTCAATGTTTTCAATAACCATATACATAGAACTCAATACTCGGAACTCAACAACTCTTGAACTTAAAAACTCAATTATACTACTCATCTCGAGACTACTCGACTCATAGGGTTCATGAGGAATTATGGGCATGAACAACTCCACTCAAGGACCTTTATGGGTGACATGTAGTAGTCCCACAATTAGGAATATAATCTCAAAAGGGATTGTAACACCCCAGAAATTAGTAAGGGTAACTAGAACCTAAATGTGAGGGTTACGTCGAGGGTTAAGGGCAAGGGCTAAGGGTTTTGGGTGAAGTGCATGGCTAGAGGGCCAAGGCTGCCTAAAACTAGACTAGTCACAGCCTACCATGACCACGAGGGTCTTCATGACCTGTGGTGTCCACCACGAGTCATGGTGCCACCCATGGTTGCTGAGGCAGTGTGCCCCCAAAAGTGCCCAAGCCAAGGCTCCCCTTCACGAGCCACTTCATGGCTCGTGGTCATGACCACGGGCTATGGGAAGGCTCGTGGGGTTGCTTTACCCTCATGGGAGATGTACAAGTTGGAGGAGCAACTGGTCAAGGGACCACGGGCACCACCACGAGTTGTGGTTCCCTTGAAGGATGGTGTAGGGGCTCGTGAAGACCCCTTAGGCATGTGGTAGGCAAGGCTTTGAAGCCTAGATACTGCCTCAAGACCACGACCTTCACCACAACTCATGGTCTTGACCACGGATCGTGGGAGGTTTCGTAGTCATGCCTCCAATTATTTTAGGCCAAGATCCCAAGCTATAGGCACTGCCCAAGGACCACGACTCGTGTTCTTGACCACGACTCGTGAGGCCCTCTCGTGTTGCCTGGGAGTGGGCTGCCTTGTCGAGGGTCAATTGGTAATTTCCTAATTAATTAGTTAGTTTATGGGGACGATTTTAATTGTTTTATTTCACATATATAAATGATTTTAAGTCATTAAGCTTCTCATTTACTCCATTATTCTCAAAAACCCAAATCAAAACCAAAGAGTTCATCTTCTCCAAAATTTCTCTCTCTAGAAGTTCCCAAAGAAGAAGAAAAAGAAGTGGGGGATAGGGCTTGAAGAACCAAGGTGTTTCTTCTCAAATTTAGATGTATGGTGGCTTTTTATATATGGGTAGCTTTCACCCATAGAGTCCCTTCAAATATAGATTTCAATGTTTTCAAGTTCTCTAAAAGTTAGGGTTTCACTCTAAGTCATGGGTTTCTTCTTCAAACATTTTCAAAGGTTGATTTATGATAGATTGTGATTGAATTGATGTTTAATTGTTAATTTAAGATGAAATTTTCCCAAGAACCCATGAATTTCCTAGATTACTAAATTATGACTCCATAATGTGGGTTGATTGACTATGAAAGTATGTGAATAGAATATGTCTATATTGCTTTAGTTTATTAAATTATGTCATTATTCATGCCTAAATTATAGTAATCTAGACGTGTTGGTGAATTGTGAATCATGGCCTTGAAGGGCAAAGTATGAAGAATTGATGTATAATCATGATGCTATGTATGTGCTTTGTGATTTCAATAAAAGTAATGTAATCTTGTCTAGAATGCAATTGTGTTGCTATTGAAAGGTTATTCTAAATTTAACACTTTTAAATGATGATGATTTATGTGAAAGGTCTCTTCAATGTAATGATGCATCTTGAATTGGTAGGCTTAGGGCATCCTCTTCTTGTGTGACTAATGTATTATGACTTAATGAACATGAATCGATAGGCCAATGGAATTCCTTTCATAATGAGTCAATGAACCAATGTAATGATGAGCCTTGAATCTAAATGATTTCTAAAGGCTTTATTGCATTGATTTATGGATGAATTGTGGATTTAAAGATGAATTAAGATGATTTCTTCCTAGAACCCATGGTTTCCCCCAATTTCCTAAATTGTGATTTGTGATTGGGAGTTGATTGATTATGCAAGTATGTTGAATTGTTGATGCTTATATTGAATTAAGTTATTGAATCATGTCAATTTCATTATCTATTGTAGTCGCTTGGATTTATGGATTGATGTTGTTTCTTAGCCTTGAAGGGCAAGTTATGATCAAATTATTTATTGAAGTAGAATTGTGCTTGATCTATTGATCCACTTGAAAGGTGGAGGTGTTTACTTACTATGTATATTGTGGTATTGAATTGATGGATATCTTCCTTGTACCTCTATATATGAAGGATCTATGAATGATTATGATGTAAAGTATATGTGTGTGATTTCAATGAAGGCATAATGATCATGTTTAGAATGTAAGTGTGTTATGATTGAATGTTATTTCTCAATTAACACCTATGAATGATGAGGATATATGTGAAAGGTTATTCTCACATACACACACTCATAAAAGACTAATAAATAAAGTTTCTATGACTATGTTAATGATGATGGGTTGATTGAAAGGCTATTCTCAATTGTACTCTAATGAATTATAATGACTTGTTGTGAAATGACTTTCTCACAATAAGGAGATTCTTACGTGAAAGGCAATTTTCATCGTTGAATCTATGAGCTTTCCAATGACTGTTGGGATGGGATAGATGCTCATCTGGGAGTTGAAGCAGAGTATCTAGTAACAATCCATATATCCCATTTTAATGAATGTTCGGTTTGAGATAGATACTCATCCATGAGTTGAGGCTGGGTATGTAGTAACAATCCTTTATCCCATAATGAACTAATGTAATGAATGTTAAGTACTCTGTGGGGAATAATGCTAAGCACCAAGTGGCTATGAATTGAGGTGGATGTTCATCCGTGAGTTGAGGCGGGGTATCTAGTAGCAACCTCTTTAGATGGATGCTTATCCGTGAGTTGAGGCGGGGTATCTAGTAGCAATCTCCCTATCCCATAACTAGGTGCTCACATTGATCTAGCTAGTGGACCTACTTAAGCTAAAAACAATGGTCCTATCTTAGGAAAGTACAAATCCCTTATCCGATGAGGGTGACATCGAGATTCCATGAATTTCTCACATGGTCTATGTCGTTTAAGGCTTACCCCTACAAAGAATGTTAACGAACTATAGCTTCTTAAGAATGCACTACTTAGTGTGGGTGGTTGTATAGGACGCCATCTATGCATTGCCCAAGTAGGCTTTGAGAGAGGTCATGGTGTGTTCCTTTGTAATGTTAAGTGTACTGAATGTGCTTTTATGATGATGATAATGAAGAATGTTGATCGTATATCTAAATGAATGAAGGTTCTGTTAATGAAATAAAGCTAATGAAGAATGTGACTTATGCTTGAATGAGATAATGCATGCTATACTCGGATGGTATTATGAGTTACTTCCTTGATATGACTTATTGTGTATGAATGTACCTTGCCTATGTTGACTTCAAGGAGTACTTAGTGTGAGTAGTAGTATGGGATGCTACTTGCACATTGCACAGGTAAGACTTAGAGTTGTCTTAGGTGATGGTCCTTATGTGATAATATGGCTTATGTAATGTGTATGTCTCTTGTGTATTAGTATTGTGTAAGGATGGAAAGGTTGAATGGTAAGTTCACTTTTGGTGACCTTAAGGTGTTACTTTGGTGTGGATGGTGGTATGGGACGCTATCCATACATTGCACAAAGTATAGCTTGAGGGTTACTTGAGGTGAAGGCTTAATGTGAAGGTAATAGTTTATATGTGATTATATTCCAATGTGGTTAAATGACTTGTATGTTGGTTGTGGTTGAATAGTATGCCTCTTATGTTTATTTTCATGGAGTTTTATCAAAATGGCATATATCATAACTTTCAAACAAAATGTCCGTTTTAAGCATGCTTTTGCATGGCTATCATACTTAGTACTTAATTGTGCTAACCCCATTCTTCTTCTATGTTTACTACAAGTGTAGGTTCCGGCAACTGAGTGGTTTTCTCTAGTGAGGCTTGGACTTGAGTTCCCCAAGACTAAGTGGTATTTTCTCATAGATCGAGGACAATTGTTTAGATTATTGGTAAGATTTCGATTGTAAAGGGTCGTGACCCTATTTTGTTTCAAGTATGTTTTTTAGATGTCCATGTGACACAATAGACTTACGCTTGCTTTTAATGTTTTCGATTGTTGGATTTATAAAAGAAAAGTTTTAAGTTTCGCACTATTTCTAAGTATCTTATGCATTGAATATGCTATGAGGCTTGTATAAGACCCCTTTGGGGTCGAGTACGCCGTGTCGCTTTATATAGTAACAATCCTTATATCCCATTTAAATGAATGTTGGGTTTGATATGGATACTCATCCATGAGTTGAGGCAGGGTATCTAGTAACAATCTCTTATCCCATAATGAACTAATGTAATGAATGTTAAGTACTCCATGGGGAATAATGCTAAGCACCGAGTGGATATGAATTGGGGTGGATGCTCATCCGTGAGTTGAGGCACGGTTTCTAGTAGCAACCTCTTGAGATGGATGCTCATATGTGAGTTGAGGCGGGGTATCTAGTAGCAATCTCCCTATCCCATAACTATGTGCCCACATAGGTGTAGCTAGTGGACCCACTTAAGCTAAAAGCAATGGTCCTACCTTAGGCAAGTAGGAATCCCTTATCCGGTGAGGGTGACACCGGGATTCCATTAATTGCTCACATGGTCTATGTCGGTTAAGGCTTACCCCCACAAAGAATGTTAATGAACTATGACTTCTTAAGAATGCACTACTTAGTGTGGGTGGTGGTATGGTACGCCATATATGCATTGCACAAGTAGGCTTTGAAAGATGTTGTGGTGTGTTCCTTTGTAATATTATGAGTAATGAATGTGCTCTTATGATGATGTTAGTGAAGAATGTTGATCGAATGTCTAAATGAATGAAAATACTTTTAATGAAATGAAGCTAATGAAAAATGTGTCTTATGCTTGAATGAGATGATGCATGCTATACTTGGATTGTATTATGAGTTACTTCCTTCTCATGACTTAATGAATATGAATGTGCCTTGTCTATGGTGGGTTCAAGGATTACTTAGTGTAAGTAGTAGTATGGGATGCTACTTATACATTGCACAAGTATGTCTTAGACTTGCCCTAGGTGATGGTATTTATGTGTTGATATGACTTATGTAATGTGTATGTCTCTTGTGTATTAGTATTGTGTAAGGATGGAAAGGTTGAATGGTAAGTTCACTTTTGGTGACCTTAAGGTGGTACTTTGGTGTAGATGGTGGTATGGGACGCTATCCATACATTGCACAAAGTATAGCTTGAGGGTTACTTGAGGTGAAAGCTTAATGTGAAGGTAATAGTTTATATGTGATTATATTCCAATGTGGTTAAATGACTTGTATGTTGGTTGTGGTTGAATAGTATGCCTCTTATGTTTATTTTCATAGAGTTTTATCAAAATGGCATATATCATAACTTTCAAACAAAATGTCCGTTTTAAGCATGTTTTTGCATGGCTATCATACTTTGTACTTAATTATTCTAACCTCATTCGTCTTCTATGTTTATTACAAGTGTAGGTTCCGGCAACTGAGTGGTTTTCTCTAGTGAAGCTTGGACTTGAGTTCCCCAAGACTAAGTGGTATATCCTCATAGATCGAGAACAAGTGTTTAGATGTCATAGATCGAGGACAAGTGTTTAGATGTTCCTTTCTTTTCATGTAATAGACTATTGTTAAGATTTCGATTGTAAAGGGCCGTGACCCTATTCTGTTTCAAGTATGTTGTTTAGATGGCCATGTGAGATGATAGTCTTCTGCTTGCTTTTAATGTTTTTGATTGTTGGATTAATAAAAGAAAAGTTTTAAAATACGCACTATTTCTAAGTATTTTATGCAATGAATATGCTATGAGGCTTGTATAAGACCCCTTCGGGGTCGAGTACGCCGTGTCACTTCTGGGGTGTAGACTCAGGTCGTGACACTTGCATCGGTGCATTCAATCTCCGCTGATGTTCAACATTCGACTTACAATCACTATCAACTTGAATTTTGTGAGTGCAAATTGATGAGTCCTAGATTTGGACTCATTTAGGTCTTTATTTGGACAGATTTTGTGTCCTCAAATGCTTATTTTGTGCCAATAATTACTGTAAAATCCTTGATTTCTAGGTCTACGGATTGAGGAACAAAGCATGGACACTAACTTGCAAAAAGGAACAAAGCGAGCTGAAAGAAGGAAGAAAATAAAGTGTGATGATCGCCAAGTCCATTTGGTAAGTCGCTGAGTAGGCATTTGACCATCTAAACTTCCAGTGTGCCAAGCCCTGAAGGAGAAAATCAAGTTGGAAAGAGAAAGGAGCATTCGGCATGTCACCGAGTGGTTTCGCGATGCAGTGTTGGATCGCCCAAAGTTATAGAACTTGAGGATGCTAAAGGCCAAAGCAAAAAGGCGATGGAATTGACCAAAGGGCGGATCGCCGAGTTGATCGGTGATCCCAACTTATTGCGTCGAATGGTCCTTCGCAGCATATATTTGGCGACTATAAATACATTTTCAAACATTAATCTTAGGACCATTTATCATAATCTTAGAATCAATTTTTAGAATTTCAGTTTTGAACTCTGAGTATTGAGACTAAATTTTCCTTAGCTTTGAAGAATTGAAGTTTTCCATTTTTGAGAAATTGGAAGTGGGTCTTTGAGATTCTTCAATTTGGACCTTTGTAAAGACGAAATTAATCTTACCCTATTGATGGAAACACAATTTGGTAACGATTTCTATCTTTTTATGATGTCTAGCTAAAAACACCAATTCTTGGGGTGTGATAATGTGATTATGGGCTGATTTAGTTTACGGGTATTGCTAATTGTTAGTTTAAATGTTGTTTAGAAGTGATTCCAATCAGTACTTGTGGTTAAAATTAAAGTATTATAGTTGCAAATGCAGTTATACCTTCGTGTGTTTGGCTTGCTCGAGAGAGAGGTTATAAAACCAAGATTACTGAATTGATGGTTTGTGGGTCTTGGGTTGTCATGGGTTCAGCTCGAGAGAGTGAATCCTAAATCGTTTTCCACACATTCATCTCGAGAGAGTGAATGGACAAAAGCGTAGGCTGTTCTTATTTGCTTGCTTGTTGGTATTCGAGAGAAACCAACTTGATTCGGGGTAAATTATTCGAGAGAAAGTTTATCCCCACTAAAGTCTGGCTTATTCACTAATTTACAACTATTTACTAACTGTTGCAATTACCCATTTGTCTATATTAGCCTATAATCGAATGACATCCCAAGAACCCGTCTCATTATTGTTAAATTCGTGTTATTAGATTTTGTTGTAGCTGATAGTTGAAACCAAAACCCCCCTGTTATTTGATATTCGTGTCACCCCTTAATTTGAATTATGTTTTCCTTCGATAATGTCTAGTCCTATGATTGACTTGAACATATTCGTAGTTTACTCTTTAATCTTAAACATGTACCACTCCTTGTGGGATTCGACCTCAACTCATTTAGTTGGGTTATTATACTGACTAGCGATCATTGACACTTAGAATTGGATGAGGTGTGTTTGAAACATTAATCAAAATGGTGCCGCTATCGGGGAATGGTGTTGGTTAAGATTCTTTGGGTAAGTTGAATTTTATTCTTGTTAGTTATAGTTGAATCTACTTACTTTTAGTGTTGGTTTACATGTTGCTTGTTTAGCACAGAATAAAGGAGCAAGTCTTGTAGCAACGGTAACCAAATGGACCACCCACTTTTGACATTGATGATTCTTAGGGATGATATCCTAACTTTCAAGCAATTGGAGGGTGAGACCATCCATGAGTTGTTGCAAAGATTTAAGGCACTGTTGCAGCGATACCCAACTCATTGAATTCCAAATACGATGCTTCTGGAATGTTTCTACAGGGGTCTTGCTTTGAAAAATAGAATAGTGGCTGACCAACTCTCCTTGAGTTGTTTGATTCAACAACCCTATGGAACAGTAGTCCAACTCTTTGATGGCATGAGTAATACCAGCAAGGAGACAGAAAAACACCGAGAATTGGCCACATTATTGATTCAGCTGGATGTCTTGGCCAAGAAAGTCATGGAATTGGAGGTAATGTCTAAAAACACGGACATATACATCCCCCCTCACGGGCATCGAAGAACGAAAAACGTAAGAGGGTGGGCAAAGTGAAGAGGTCCTCTCATTCATTCTACACAAATCGAAGAGCACGATAGAGTGTTGAGAGAGATAAGAGAGAATGTCTTGATGTTGAATCAGATGACAACCTCTCATTCCATGTTCATTAAGCTTCTAGAGTCCCAAATGGACCAGGTGTTGTCTTGTCTCTACCCTCAGCACGAAAGTGGGTTGCCTTCTGAAAATGAGGCAAACCCCACAAATGGAACTTAAGTGGGAGACTTGCGTCATGCCACGATGTTTACTAAGGCACTTCTTGGAGGTAACCCAGGTGTTTATCGCTTTATATTTATTTTAGAAATAATCATGTGTTGATTTTGCAAGTTGAAGTGTAGAATGTGTTTGAAAAGAGTAGATTGGCGAGCAAAAGTCCAGTCTGTGACTCATCGAAGAGGTCGGCGAGCCCAACTCTAACCGTCGTTGGACTCAAGACATTTTGATATTGGAGTCTGTAAAACTAGGTGAGCCCAGGAGCAATTTGGCGAATTGCGGACCAGGTCGGCGATCACTATTTAGTTCGCCGTTTGCACCCCCACATTAACTGAAGGTCCTGTAAAACTTGGTGAGGTAAGTGCCCACTCGGCATGTCGCCGAGTGGGTCAAGAGCAAAACTTATGTTGCCGAATGGGCAAAAACTGGATGGTTTTTAAAGGCCAAAAGTTCAAATGTTCAAAATCTTTAACATTCCCTCACTTTTCAACTTTCCAAACTCATACCTGCACTACATTTTCCGTTATTTTTGTGATTTTACCGCATTTTAGTCATCAAGTTTGTGTTCGGAGTTGGATATCATTGTCGCCTAGCTTTACAACTTGTTTAGTTTACTTATAGGGTTGGTTTTCCGAACCCCGAATTTATATTTAGCTATTTTTACTCTTATGCAATGATTTTTATCTTAGTGATGTGTGTTGGGCCTCTCTGATCATAATTGTATGATTATGTGCCTATTTTAATTCGAATATCTTGCCTATAATGCCTTTAATGTTAAATTCCCAAAAATTTCATGCTTAAAAGTGATTAAAATTGTTTGGTGTTGCGTAAATGTTGTTGGGTTTAGTTGGGTGAAGTCTAAGTAACCCATTTTTGTGCCAAATGATGTATTTTCCTGAATGATGGAGTGGTTGACGATATTCTTAAGGGCAAAAGTTGTCGAATAGCTAAATTTGGCCAAACCGGGAGAAGTTTGAGTATCTCGGGGGCATGGGTGTAATGGGTCTTAGTTTAATTGTATGGGTGCATAGTTTGATTTTGTTTTCAGGGGCTGCGGGGTTGAATTTGAAAAATGGGGTTGAAAGTAGGCACGTTGGGCCGTTTGGCGAGCAGGGTCGAGCTCACCGAACTACTCAGCGGTTCGCCGAATCCTTCTTATCGCCTTTAATTTCATGCTAAATCTTGAGGTTGAATCTGTAACTTTTGGCGAGAAGCTTGAGTTCACTAAGTGCACTCGGCTAATCGTCGAAAGTCTTTCTTGATCGCCCTATTTGCGCCCCTGATCCCTAAAATGCACTGTAACTTTTGGTGGGTTAGTCCTGGCTCACTGAATACTGTTGGCGATTCACCGAAAGGTCCATTCCATCGCCGACATGACAAATTTTCTAGGATTTTTTTAGCCAATCCTTTCGGCAAGCGCGACCTGGCTCGCCAAAGCAATTCGGCGACTCCTCGATCAGTTCGGCGAGTCTGTCTGCAAATATTGTCTGTAATTTTTCTTGATATCTTTCTGACAATTTTTGATGTGTTTGCAGTAATGGCTAGACCAAAAGTGGCCGGAAGAGACATGCCGCCCCGCAAGTGGGCCAAGGGAATAAAAATCAATGAGGATGCAGCTACATCCACAGCGAAGGCTACTAAACATCCCACAATAGGTGGAAAGGGAAAAGGCAAGGCACCTGCACCTGCATCACTAGAGACCAGCTTCGACAGTGATGGCATCTATGCCACTCACCTCACAACTTCTGAGAGTGAGGGTGAGCACCAGGATCCTCGGACTGCCACTTCTAAGCCTGAGGATGATGAGGAACTAGCAGCCCAGAGAGCAGAGTTGCGATCCAAGAGGATGAATGATCCTTCTAGGATCGGGACTCCTCAGGCCACCATCACTCCTCCTGCTCTAGCACAGGCTGTGGTCCTAGAACCACCAGTATAGGGTCCTCCCCCACGGTCTATGAACAAACTGAAGGCCAAGGGTAACCATTATAGATGAGAAGCGGTTGTTGACTAATGGTGTCATTGATAGGTACCCAGAAATCATGAGCTGCCTGAGGTAATATAAATTCCAACTCTTCACCAAGCCCCATGGCCCGTACATTTTGAGTTGGGTCAGATCATTCTACAGTGCTTATAGTGTCGTGATACCACAAGGGAAGAAGCCGGCAGCCAAATTCAAGCCGGTTGACTATGTGGTAGTCAGAGGCCGAAAGGTGGAATGTGATAGTGATGCTATCAATGCAGTCTTGGGTGTTTCAACACGTATTGATGATGATTACCAATATATAATCAACACAAAGACATTGGAAAATATCAAGAAGTGGTTGACCCAGCTGATATCAGATGGTACTCCCAAATGGCTTGAAATTGGAGCATCCATTGAGAAGAAGGACCTGAACATAGCAGCAAGGTACTGGTTTGGCTTCATCAGCAGCACGATTATGATGTCCCAGAATGAGTCAATTCTCCGCCACGC
This sequence comes from Solanum chiquidenum, assembly GCA_029582725.1. Classification (NCBI taxonomy): domain Eukaryota; kingdom Viridiplantae; phylum Streptophyta; class Magnoliopsida; order Solanales; family Solanaceae; genus Solanum; species Solanum chiquidenum. The sequence continues at coordinate 20,159 of JAJOOS010009383.1, read as the reverse complement.
CAAGGCAGCCTATCTGGGTTGCATTATTGATGGGACAAGGCTGAACCTAGGGATGTTTATGGCACAAGCGATAGTCATGAGGGCCAAGCAGCACCAACATTCCCTTTCCTTTTTGGTGTTGATCACCGAGCTAGGTAGGCAAGCTCGGGTTCCTAGGGATGAGAAGAAGGATATGTAAGTGATTACCATATCTTCTATTGACATCCAGAGGATTGAGACGGAGTACTTGAAACATAAGGCAGAGAAGAAGAAGGCAGCCCCGGTGGACACATCCCCATTTGTTGATCCTCAGACACTACCTACAGAGGCAGCAGTGCCTACTCTGGCCCATGGGCCTTTAGGTACATCTAGTGATGTTCTTTCTGATACTCCTAGTTCCTCTGCTGCTCTATTGCCTCCCAGATCTGGTACTGTTGTTGTTGTTGCCTCCCGAATCCCGCTTACTCAGGCTGCATTACTACGGATGGGGTAGCTAGCCCATTCTACTAATCGTCGTACTGCCATACTTGAGGCCTCCATTTTGGGCATGATTCAGACAGCCCTCGCTAATGTTGTGACACCTTTGAGTGCTACCATTGATGCCCTTGCGGCTAGGATAGCGGTGTGCGAGCGTAGCTAAGGGCTCACCGAGGAGGTAACGGCTCTACAGGCCGTTATTGCTACGCTGAAGAGAGATGTGGACCAGCTGAAGTCCACCGACATGTCTATGATTTTCGATACGGTGGAGATCCAAGATGTGCTAGTTGAGCCAGATATTCCTCCGGCTACCACCGGAGATGATGTTCGAGTTGAGGAGGCAGTTGATCCCAAGTTTGAAGTGAAGATGGATGAAGAGATACTTGGGGTTGCTGAGGAGGTTTCTTATGAGGACCTTACAGAGGAGTCCATGGTAGATGCAGCTGTGTAGACCTCTTTAGCAGACACACCTTTGGCTGACCCTAATGAATCTGGTACTGTTGATGTGACTCTGGGCACTGATGCCCTTGTTCAAAGTGTTACATCGGACACTGATGCTGCGATAGACGGAGTGACTATTCAGATAGGATTCCTCTTTACCTCTCTCTATATTGTTTTTATTGATTTCTGGATATTTGCTTGCATTTGAGAAGAAATAGCTTTTTGTTTGTGGTGGGGTGAGGTATTTCTGTACCTACCTCGTGTGATTATTGTTCTATTTATACATTGGGTTTTGTGATATATATGGTGTTTAGCACTGTTTTTGTGGATGGTTGAGCTTGTAGCTCCTTGTTGCAATTGTAAATGATTTTTGGACCCTTCCGAATAATTTTGCCACCTCTTGTGTATTTAATTGTGGATGTTCTTGTGCAAATTTTACTATCGGTCATGATCAATACCGATGACTTGAATAGTGCTCTCAATCAAACAAAAATGAATGTGCGGCTACGATGAGACCAAATGAAGCTGCATAGTTAATATGTGAACTTTTTGCATCTCGTTGTGACTAGTCGGTTATCGAATGAGTCTCTTGTGATGAACATTGCACACTAGCAAAAGTGTGGAGTCTTGTTTGATATTGGTGCCAATGCCTTGTGTGATGAGCTTACTGTGAACCATGTGTGATGACACCTAGAATTTTCCCCGTTGGTCCGATTGACTAAGTAATGCAATCTCTTGAAATGATCTTAGGCAACTTTGAAGAGTGAAATAATTTGACATTATACCTCTTTTGTGGCAAACCTTGTGAGTGTGTGATCTTTGCTTGAACACCCTTTGAGCCTTACACTTATTTTTGGAAGAAACTTGATTCAAATTGTGACCTTTCTTTATCCATTACCCATAATCCTCATGATTTGTGGTTAGTTTGAATAGCCAACATAGGCCAAAAGCCTAAGTTGCGGGTGTGGTTAAAAGAGAAGGTACATCAAGAAGTGCAAAGAAATCCCCCTTTGAGCTATAATTTGAGAAAGATGGAACCCCCCATACAAAAAAAAAAGAGAGAAAGAAAAGAAGAATGAAAAAGTTTGAAATAAAATTGTGAAAGTGCAAAGGAAATGAGGTGTCCGGTATTCCATGGAAAGTGAATAATGGGATGAATTTTAAGCATGAATGAGAATGATGAAGATAAGGGAAGAAAGTGTTGTTCATAACATATTTCATGAGGATAACAGACACTGAGCCTAAATGACCATACATTTACACTCACGCCCGTTACAAGACATGAAAAGACCTTTTTTTATCTTGAGTGAGCTTAAACAAGTGTTGATTGGAAAATAAGGGTTAACCTATGGGTGAAATCATGCATTGTGTTCATCTTTGTGAGTGTGAGTGTTGTATATGATTCTGAAACTATAAATTGTTAAACCATTGTGTGTGAATATGGCATCATTCTTTGTGTGAGGGCATTTGAGTACCTTTGTTGAGCTTGAACTTGCATTTGAAGTAAGTATTGTGAACTTGAGAATCTTTGATAATGGTAAGTCACAACTTGAATCTTTGAGTGCACAATTGATCCTTGCATGAGTAAGTTGAGTCTTTTTGTGTGCATTCATGATTGAGTCTTGTGTAGCACTGCTTGAGACATCCTTTTTGAACTGCTGAACTTGAGTTTTACTTGAGGACAAGCAAAAGTTTAAGTTGGGGGTGTTGATAAGTCCTAGATTTGGACTCATTAGGGCTTTATTTGGATAGATTTTGTGTCCTCAAATGCTTATTTTGTGCCAATAACTGATGTAAAATCCTTGATTTCTAGGTATATGGATTGAGGAACAAAGCATGGACACTAACTTGCAAAAAGGAACAAAGCGAGCTGAAAGAAGGAAAAAAGAGAGTCTGGTGATCGCTAAGTCCATTTAGCGAGTCGCCGAGTTTCCATTTGACCACCTAAAGTTCCAGTGTGCCAGACCCTGAAGGAGAAAATCAAGTTGGTGAGAGAAAAGAGCAGTCGGCGTGTCGCCAAGTGGTTCCACGATGCAGTGTTGGATCGCCCAAAGTTATAGAACTTGAGGATGCTCAAGGCCAAAGCAAAAAGGCGATGGAATTGACCAAATGGCGGATCGCTGAGTTGATCGGCGATCCCGACTTACTGTGCCGAATGGTCCTTCGCAGCATATTTTTGGCGACTATAAATACATTTTCAAACATTAATCTTAGGACCTTTTATCATAATCTTAGAATCAAGTTTTAGAATTTCAGTTTTGAACTATGATTATTGAAACTAAGTTTTCCTTAGCTTTGAAAAATTGAAGTTTTTCATTTTTGAGAAATTGGAAGTGGGTCTTGGAGATTCTTCAATTTGGACCTTTGTAAAGACGAAATTAATCTTACCCAGTTGATGGAAACACAATTTGGTAATGATTTCTATCCTTTTATGATGTCTAGCTAAAAACCCCAATTATTGGGGTGTCATTATGTGATTGTGGCTGATTTAGTTTATGGGTATTGCTAATTGTTAGTTTAAATGTTGTTTAGCAGTGATTTCAATCAGTAATTGTGGTTAAAATTAAAGGATTGTAGTTGCAAATGCAGTTCTACTTTTGTGTTTTGGCTTGCTCGAGAGAGAAGTTTTAAACCAAGATTATTGAATTAATGGTTTGTGGGTATTGGGTTGTCATGGGTTCAGCTCGAGAGATTGAATCCTGAATCCTTTTCCACACATTCAGCTCGAGAGAGTGAATGGACTAAAGCGTAGGTTGTTCTTATTTGCTTGCTTGTTGGTGTTCGATAGAAAACAACTTGATTCAGAGTAAATTGTTCGAGAGAAAGTTTGTCCCCACTGAACTCTAGCTTATTTACTGATTTACAACTATTTACTAATAGTTGCAATCAGCCGTTTGTATATATTAGCCTATAATCGAATCACATCCCAAGAACCCATCTCATTATTGTTAAATTTGTGTTATTAGTTGTTGTTGTAGTTGATAGTTGAAACCAAAACCCTCCTATTATTTGACATTAGTGTCACCCCTTAATTTGAATTATGTTTTCCTTCGATAATGTCTATTCCTATGATTGACATGAACATATTCGTATTTTACTCTTGAATCTTAAACATGTACCACTCTCTGTGGGATTCGACCCCAACTCATTTAGTTGGGTTATTATACTGACTAGCGATTGTTGACACTTAGAATTGGATGAAGTGTCTTTGAAATGTTAATAACAAATACCGAGGGGAATGCCCACTATGTCAGCAATAGTCCAACCTATAGCTTTGATATGCCTTCTCAACACCTCAAGGAGCAATTTTACCTGCCATTCCAGCAAGTCAGTTGCAATGATCACCGGTAAGGTGTTATTTGCCCCCAAGAAAGCGTATCGGAGATGGGAGGGAAGTACGTTCAACTCCAGATTTGGTGGTTGTTCTATTGATGGCTTTGCAGGAGGATTCTCTCTATTTTATAGATCAATGTCCAACTTCAATAAAGTCTTTGAATACCCCCCCCCCAAGCCTAAAAGAGCAGCTACTACCTCTTCATAGCCTTGAATTTTGATTTCATCATAGTTCACAAGCACAGCTTCAAGTGGTTCATCCATACAAATCAAATGGCTCACACTAGCTACCGCCTCATCAATAACATCAACAGTGGAGACCACGTGAATAACACTTGGATGTTTCATTGACTTACAAACATTAAAGGTTACTTCATCTTCGTTTACTCGAAACTTCAATTCTCCACTTTCAACATCCAGCAATGCTCTCCCGGTTGCCAAGAACGGTCTTCCCAAAATGATAGGAATTTCGGCATCTATTTCACAATCGAGAATGACAAAATCATCCGGGAAAATGAATCAGTCAACCTTTACCAATATGTCATATAGTATCCCCACAGGATGTTTAATTGATCGGTCCGCCATCAAGAGTCTCATTGTTGTGGCTTTCGGTTCCCCCAACCCGAGTTGTTTATAGATCGCATATGGCATTAGGTTGATGCTTGCTCCCAAATTGCATAGGGCTTTAGCAAATTTGATCATGCCGATCGATGGTGCAAGGGATGGTGAACGTTCCGGGATCTTCTCTCTTTTTGATCAGCTCCGTATTCATAATTGCACTGCTACTATGGGAAACTTCGATTATCTCAAAATCCAAGCTCCTTTTCTTTGTGACTAACTCCTTCATAAACTTGGCATAACCTGGCATTTCCAACACTTCTTCCAATAGAGGGAGATTAATTGATAATGTCTTGAACACCGATAAAAACTTCTTGAACTTCTCATCCTCATTCTTCTTCTTTAGACGTTGGGGGAATGGGGGAGATATTTTGGGTAAAGGTTGTATAACCTTTGGAATTGGATTGTGTTTATCCATCTCTTTTTGTGGTCCTTTGGCAATGCTTTGATGGGTAGGTGTCTCTTTTTCCTCCATACCTTTGTCTTCTTTACGCTTTTGGGCTTCTTCATTGCCCGTCACATCGCCTATTGCTACTTTTCCACTACGAGTAACCACAGCCAGCCCTCTATAATCATCTTTCATTATCATTTTTTGTTTCACTTGTCCTGAAAGTAAACTCAACTGACCTTTAAGTATCTTGATTGCATCTACGTGAGAGTTCACTTTATTGTTCAATGACGAAAAGTCATCTTTCATCCCTTTCAACAAATCATCCGAACCGTCAACTTTATCAAGGATGTGTGACAGCAAATCTTCATGTTCATCCTCCCTTTTCCAATAATCACTTTGTTGTAAATAGCGTGGGTGGATACCCTCCTCCTATCTCTTAGAGTTCCAACCTTGATTCTCCCACGGCTTTGAATAACCTTAGGAAGAACCCTCCCCAACTCTAACACTCCACTTGTCCCCTTGGGTTTTCCCGCATTCTCCATCATATGCTCTTGTAATAGCTCCATTTGGGTCAATATTTTCTTGATGTTTGCATCCCTTTCTCTTTCCTTATCAAGTTGTTCTTATGTCATTCTTAAACAAAAAGAAGTGACTAGATCCTTTTGAGTGTACCAAGCTTGATTTATTTTCGTCATGTCATCAAGAAGAAATGAAGCCCCCTCAAATGATTGCAATATTATTCCCCCTTGTACCAATTGATCAGTGACTCCTTTATTAACTAAATCAAGACTCCGATAAAAATATTGGAGTAGCAATTCGTTTGGTAGCCCGTGAGTTGGGCATTTAAGTAAGAGTTTCTTAAACCTCACCCACATTTCATGGATAGGTTCACCCTCCCATCACTTGAAACTTTGAATGTCGTCTCTAATTTTCATCATCCTTCAAAGGGGAAAGAATCTTGCATTGAATGCTATAATCAGCTCCTCCCATGATGTGATGGAATTGTTCGGTAACTCGGATAATCACTTGTGTGCCTCCCCCGTTAAAGATAGTGGAAATAACCGAAGCCGGATTGACTCTTGTAAAACATTATTAAATGAAAATGGGCTGCACATAACTGTAAAATTTCTTACATGCTTGATGGTTGCGTAATCAAGACACAACTTCCGATGCAAGTGTCTACGATCGTGCAATAGTTTAGTAACCCAACCAATGGTTGGGATCATTCCCAAGAGAGTGGTTTTGAGAATTAATAGAAAAATAAAATTTAGTTATAACTAGTTGTAGCTAAAGACATTAACGATTAAAAACATTGTAAATTAAAGGGGGACACAAGAGTGTCAATTAACAATGGAGTTTTGTCACTAGTGAGTAAAAACAGCAAAATAAACAAGGATTTCTAAGTAATAAGAGGGGATCCTTGGGATGTGACGGGAATACAGGTTAGAATAGATTATTGGGTACATGCTTTTGATAGAGAACTCGTAGAGTAATTATGACTACGCTAGACTTTAAGGGGGATAAGTTCTCTCTCGAGCAACTTACCCTGTTTCAAGCGGGCTCCTCTCGAACACCCACTTTCCGCATAAAGAACAGCCTCCGCCTTAACCCACTCACTCTCTCGAGATGAGTGTGTGGACATGGGACTAGGGTTCACTCTCTCAAGCTGAACCTCATGTCGACCTACTCGCACTGGCCATCAATTTAGTGGTCTTAATTTTACGACCTCTCTCTTGAGCAAGCTGAAAACACATATATGAGATTATATTTGCAACTACAACTTCATTAAGTTCATCCACAACCCCTAAACGAAATCACATTTAAACTACAAATAGACTACAAGCAAGCAAGACCCAATAATTATCTTAACCCATATTCGCTAAATCACACCCCAAGAATTGGATTTTTAGCCACACATGTATAAGAGATAGAAATTTATACCAAATTGAGCTCGCATTCAACTGGGTATGAAGATTTAAGTCTTGATACAGGCCAAAATTGAAGAATCCAAGAGACCCAAGTCCAAATCTTGAAGATGAAACCCTTTGGATCTTCAAGTCTTCGAAACCCTCTCAAACTTAGAGTAAAAATATCAAAAAGTACTATTTTATATGAAAATTATAATAATTGTTCAACCCTTAAAACTACAATTCTAACTAGTATTTATAGTTTTCACAGATTTGTGCTACAGTGGATCATTCGGCATCGTTAGTCGGAATAGTCTATCAACTCGGTGATTCACCTTTTGGTGTAGTTCATTGCCGTCTTGCACCAGCCTTCAGCATCGTCGTGTTCTAGGTCATTGAGCAACACGGTACTGCTTCGCAAAACTTCTCGGCGATGCACCGACTGCTCCCTTTTTCTGCCGACTTGATCCTTTCCTTCAGGGCTCAACACACTAGAACAAAAGGCGAAGTAAGACCCTTCGGCGACTCGTCAAGTGGACTCGGCGATCCTCAGGCCTTCATTTCTTCGCTATTTTCAGCCTTTTCGTTCCTTTTTGTGACGTAGTGTCCATGCTTTCCTTCCAACTTCAAATACGTAAAACTTAAGGGTTTTCATCAGATATTGAGATAAAATAAGCATTTGAGGACATAATTTCTATTAAAATATAGCCCTAAATGAGTCCAATTTTTGGACTCATCAACACCCTCAACTTAAACTTTTTCTTGTCCTCAAGTAAAACTCAAGTTCAGCAGTTCAACAAGGATGTCTCAAACAGTGCTACACAAGATTTAATTATGAATGTACACAACAAGACTCAATTTACTTATGCAAGGATCAATTGTGTACTCAAAGTTTCAAGTTGTGACACACCATTACCAAAGATTCACAAGCTCTTAATAATTGCTTCAAATGCAAGTTCAAGCTCAACAAAAGCCTTTGAATTCCCTCACACAAATGATGATTCCGTTTTCACACGCAAAGGTATCAATTTAAAGTTCAAGAATCAGAAACAACGCTCACACTCACAAAGATGAACACAGTGCATGCTTTCACCCATAGGTTTGCCCGTATTTTCCAATCAACATTTGTTTTGACTTTCGCAAGATCACAAATGTTTTAACAAGGCTTGTAACGGGGCTGAGTGTAAAGGTATGGTCATTTAAGCTCAGTGACTTTTATCCTCTTGAAATGTGGTGCTCTCAACACTTTCTTTCTTTTTCCTTCATCATTCTCGTTAGTACATCATAGGTCATCCAATTATTCGCTTCCCATGGATTGTTCGGAACCCTATTACTTTGGTACTTTATTCTACAACTCTCTCTCTCTCTCTTTTAATCTTTTCTTCTCTTTTTCTCTTTCTCTTTTTTTTTATATATGGAAGGGTTCCATTTTTCTCAACACCATCGGTTAAAGGAGACATTCCTTGCACTTCTTGACTCTCCCTTTTTCTTTTTCACCACACCCCCAACTTAGGCTTTTGGCCTAAGTTGGCTATTCAACTAACCACAACTTTATGACGATTATGGGTAATGGATAAAGAAAGGTTATGATTTCATCAAGTTTCTTCCAAAGAAAGGTAAGGCTCAAGGGAATTTGAAAAGAGGTTCACACACTCACAAGGTAGGTCACAAAAGAGGTATATGTCAAATTGGCTCACACTCTTAGAAGTTGCCTAAGATCATATCAGAAGAAAGTCTTACTTAGTCGACCGGACTAACGGGGAAAATTTTAGATGTTGTCATGCATGGTTCCAGGCAAGCTTATCACACAAGGCATCGACACTTAAATCAAACAAGACTCCACACTTTCGCTAGTGTGCAATGGTCATCACAAGAGAATCAATTCGATAAATGGCAAATCACAACGAGATGCAAAGAGTTCACATATTGACTATGAAACTTCATTTGGACACATCATAGCCGTACATTCATGTTCGTTCGATTGTAAGCACTATTCAAGTCATCGGCATCGATTGAAACCAAGACTCAAATTTGCCAAGGAATAGTCACATTTAACACACGAGAGGTGGCACAAATTTTTGGACGGGTCAAAATCATTTTGAAATTTAAAATGAAAGGAGCCATAAGCTCAAACATCCACAGAAAAAGTATGTCAAACACAATTTTTAACAAGACCAGCCCAAATACAAACAAAACATGAACATTAATAGCACACAAAGGTGGTCCTCACCCCACCACAAATAAAAACATTTGTCCTCAAATGCAAATAACACAGAATCTGTAATGTAAAATAAAGAAAGACAGAGAGGGAGGTAAAGAAAAATCCTGGCATCAGTGCCCGATGTGTCAGCCTGGAATTTGATAATGGCCCCCGGAGCTTCTTCAGAAGATTCAGCGGCAGCTGACTTACTAAGATTGTCCAAGTCATGAGCCGCCTAAAAGGAGTGGATAGTTGTGAAGAATCCACGTCTCCACGAGAGAATAGTGGGGTCTCGGGGATTTGTTCTCTTGCTGGCACTAGGCTTTTTACCCTCATTATCCATTTTGGGAGGATTTGTTGCCTTTGTATTTTTCCTGAATTTTTTTTCTTTTGTTTGTCGGAGTGGCATATCTCTTCCAGCTACTTTTGGTCTAGCTATTTCTGCAAACCTTCAAGAAAAAGTTAGAAAGTATTTAGACAAAAGCAAGGCAGTTCAATTGGAGAATCACTTCACCGAACCAGTTGGTGAAGAGTGCAACTACTTAGGCAGTTCACCGAGTGCAGTGCATGGAGAATACAAGGGTGCAGACAAAGGGTGAACAAGAAATCTTTCGGCGAGGCACCGAATGCGTTCGGCGAGGCACCGAATGCGTTCGGTGACATTATGCTTCTCCCCGAAAGTTACAGAATTCAACATCATATTTGGCATTAAGTTAAAGGAGATATGGGGATTTAAGGTGATCCGCCGAGTGATTCGGTGAGCTTGACCCAGCTCACCAAATGACCCAACGTGCCTGCTTTTGACCCAACTTCTTGAATTTAACCCTGCAACCCCCGAAAACAAAATTAAGGCATGCACAACCCAAATTAGGCTTAGACCCAGTGATACTCATGCACAACCCACAATTTTCATCCAATTTAAAGCGCAACCTTCAGGAATTAACTATTTAACTTAGCCAGGGCAAGATTACCGAATCAACATAGGCAATCAAATATTCTAATTATATTAGAGTGGCCCAGCACACATCATCAAAGGTAGTATCATTGCATTGAGTACAAAATTGATAGAAAGAATTTAGAGTTTGGGATCCAACCTCTCGCGCTGACTAAAATGGAATTGAATTGCTAGGCCGCAATGTATTCCAAGTTCTGAGCACAAATCAGTAAATAAAATACTTGAAAAGTGCAAGAAATATAGAGACTAGAGTGCAGGTGTGAGTTTGGACAGATAAAAAGTGAGGGAAAGTGAATGAAGTTGAAACTTTTAAACCTTTGGCTTGCAAAAATTGTACAATTTTTTCCCACTCGGCGACATTAGCCAAGCTCGCTTACTAACTCGGCGGAACGCCGACTGCTTAGTTTCTTTGCCGAAATTTACAGGACCTCTGGTTTATGGGGGGGGTCCAAACGGCGGTTTTCATCGTGATCGCCGACATGGTCGGCGATTCGCCAATAATTTCTAAAGCTCACCGAGTTTTACAGACTCCAATGTTGATGATGTCTTGAGTTAAATGGAGGATAAGGTCGGATTCACCAACTCTTTTGGTGACTCGCCAACTGAATCTATCGCTTGTCATCCTTCACTTTTTCGAACACTTCTCATACTTTAACCTATAAAACATCACACCATTATTTTACCAAGAAATAAAAAAAATTAAAGAGGTTTTGGGATGCCTCCCAAACAGCGCCTTAGTTAACGTCGCGGCACGACGCAAGTCTACCTTCAAACTTCACTCTTAGGGTTAGCCATAGTATCAATAGGCAAACCCCCTTGCTGTCTCGGATTGAGGTGAGACGAGATATGACCCATCTGGGTCTCCAACTGCTTGATTGAAACAGAATGGGAGGTGACAGTCTGGCTAAGGGTAGAAACATCTTCTTTCATGCCTTTCAGCATTTTTTCTGACCCTTCAACTTTGTTGAGGATACGTGAGAGCATATCCTCAGAACTGCCACCTTCCGAATCCTTGGGCTTTTGACACTTATGGGGAGGCACATATATATCCTTCTCCCCATCTCTCCAGTTTGGATTTCAGTCCCTCCATTCACGATCTCTATCCTTCCAGACTTCGTCTCTAGTCCAGCCTTGGTTACCACCCAACCTTGGGTAGTTTGAACGATAGCCCCCGCCTTGATTTGCTAGAAATTTTACCTCCTCATTATATAGGGCTTAAAATTTCATCTCTTCAGGATTTGCACACCCGACCCCCACAGCGTTAACACTACGGGCACCAGCCCCCATGAAATTTTTCGATAGAATGTCAAGCTATGTCATGATTTTGGCCATGTTTTGTCATGATTTTGGCCATGTTTTGGTCTCTCTCATTGTCTTTTTCAATCTGCTCCTTAGATAGCTTGAATGTGAGAAGGGATACTTGATTCTCGCGAGTGTACCACGCTCTGTTGATGGTGGTCATGCCATTTAAAAGTTGTGCTTCTACTGCATATGGCTGCTGCATTAAGCCTCCAGGAGAGAGTTGGTCAGCGACACCTTTGTTTATCGAATCAAAACTCTGGTAAAGGTATTGAAGTAGCACATTGCCCGATAAACCGTGGGTTGGGAATTGTAGTACCAACTTTTTGAACCTTAGCCAAGTTTTGTGTAGAGGCTCTTCTTCTAGATGTTTAAAGCTCTGGATGCTATCCCGCAATGACATCATCTTTGAGGGAGGAAAAAATCACACTTGAAATAAGGTTACCAACTCCTCCCAAGAAGTGATGGATTTACGTGGTAGCTCGGCTAGCCACTTGCATGTCTCTCCCATCAATGAAAAAGGGAATAGCCTCAACCGAACCGACTCCTGAGAGATGTTTTTGAATGAGAATGGTCTGCACACATCTACAAAGTTTTGAAGATGCTCGTGAGGATCCTCATGAGTTAGTCCGCTGAAAAGTCACTTTAGTTGCAAGAGTTGCAACATGGTACTCATTATATGGAACACTGCATTTCCCTCGGCTGGGGGGTAAACGGATGGCTCCAACACCCTCCCATGAGATGGGGGCCATTGATGTTGGGCTCTTCGAAATCATTGAGATTTCCGATGTCGTCTTGGTGGCCTACCTGACACTCATGCTTTCTGAAATATTCACACACCAAACAAAACAAAACTAAAAATTAAGTTAGTAAAACTACAACTAATAAGAACAAAAGTTTTACTAATCTAAGAATTCTCAAATAACAACACTCCCCGGCAGCGCCGCCATTTTGATATTTGCGTAATCAAGACACAACTTCCAATGCAACTGTCTATGATCGCGCAATAGTTTAGTACCCAACCAAGGGTTGGGATCGTTCCGAAGAGAGTGATTTTGAGAATTAATAGAAAAATAAAGTTTAGTTCTAACTAGTCGTAGCTAAAGACATTAATGATTAAAAACATTGTAAATTAAAGGGGGACACAAGAGTGTCAATTAACAATTGGGTTTTGTCACTAGTGAGTAAAAACAACAAAATGAACAAGGATTTCTAAGTAATGAGAGGGGATCCTTGGGATATAATGGGAATACGGGTTAAGCTAGATTATTGGGTACATGCTTTTGATATAGAACTCGTAGAGTAATTATGACTAGGGTAGACTTTAAAGGGGATAAGCTCTCTTTCGAGCAACTTACCCCATTTCAAGAGGGTTCCTCTCGGACACCCACTTGCCGCATGAAGAACAGCCTCCGCCTTAACCCACTTACTCTCTCTAGCTGAGTGTGTGGATATGGGACTAGGGTTCACTCTCTCGAGCTGAACCTCATGTCGACCCACTCACACTGGCCATCAATTTAGTGGTCTTAGTTTTACGACCTCTCTCTCGAGCAAGCCGAAAACACATAGATGAGATTATATTTGCAACTACAACCTCATTAATTTCATCCACAACCACTAAAAGAAATCACATTTAAACTACAAATAGACTATCAACAAGCAAGACCCAACAATTATCTTAATGCATATTCGCTAAATCACACCCCAAGAATTGGGGTTTTTAGCCACACATGTATAAGAGATAGAAATTTATACCAAATTGAGCTCGCATTCAATTGGGTATGAATATTTAAGTCTTGATACAGGCAAAATTGAAGAATCCAAGAGACCCAAGTCCAAATCTTGAAGATGAAACCCTTTGGATCTTCAAGTCTTCAAAACCCTCTTAAACTTAGAGCAAAAATATCAAAAAGTACTATTCTATATGAAAATTATAATAATTATTCGACCCTTAAAACTACAATTCTAACTAGTATTTATAGTTTTCACAAATTTGTGCTTGCAGCAGATCATTCAGCGTCGTTAGTCAGAATCGCCGATCAACTCGGCGATTTGCCTTTTGGTGTAGTTCATCATCGTCTTGCAGCAGCCTTCAGCATCTTTTTTCTCTGGGTCATTGGGCGACATGGTACTGCTTCGCGAAACTTCTCGGCAATGCATCGACTGCTCTCTTTTTCATCGACTTGGTCTTTTCCTTTAGGGCTCAACACACTGAAACAAAAGGCAAAGTAAGACCCTTCGGCGACTTGCCAAGTGGACTCAACGATCCTCAGGCCTTCATTTCTTCGTTCTTTTCAGCCTTTTTGTTCCTTTTTGCGACGTTGTGTCCATGCTTTCCTTCAAACTTCAAATACCTGAAACTTAAGGGTTTTCATCAGATATTGAGATAAAATAAGCATTTGAGGACACAATTTCTATTAAAATATATCCCTAAATGAGTCCAATTTGTGGACTCATCAATGCTCATGTGGGTCTTCGTGTTCTAGCCCTCCATAGAGTCCCCTCATTTGGAGGAGATGAAGATTTGTTCTAGTGAACTCAAATATTGCATTCCCATCACCCCATTTCACCTGATTGAGATAGGTTGTAAACATTATTGATATGATAGATACCGTCCCGATGACCTGCTTGACTACCATTCACCTCTTCCTCACTCATTTTTACTTCTATGTAGTCCAACCAACACTACACAATGCAACCAAAGCCAATTCAACTACAGCCAACAAATTCAAAAATCAAATCTTCAATCAAAGAACTCTAAATAACGCTACTCTTCGGCAGCGGCGCCATTTTTATTAACGTTTCAAGGACACTTCATCCAATTCTAAGTGTCAACAATCGTTAGTCAATATATAATCCAACCAACTGAGTTGGGGTCGTTCCCACAGAGAGTAGATTTCTTTGAATTCAATTACAAAAGTATGATGATGACCTTCACTTATCATATCTACTGAAGATATTGGTATTAAGGATAGCTTATCTTATGAGGAGGTTCCCGTTCAGATTCTATATCGCCAAGTTTGCAAGTTGAGAACCAAGGAAGTAGCATTAGTCAAGGTTCTATGGAGGAATCAGTTTTTTGAGGAAGCTACTTGGGAAGCGAAGGAGGACATGAAGAAGAGGTACCCACATCTCTTCGAATCCGGAGAATTTCCAAACTACGGTACTAATCTTTTCTTGGCATTTGTTTTAAGTTGGCATGTTGTATTTATATTTTGCTTGTTGGGTGTTTGAGCTGAATGTTAGATGTTACACCCTTAGCCTATTAAGGGTAATCTCATTCCAGGACGAATATGTTCAAGGGGAATATATTGTAACACCCCGCTATTTCAAAGAGCTAGAATTAGAAAGAACCATTTATGGAAAGAATGAAAATTCTGAAATTTGGCAAGTTATGTTAAGTATGAGTTTTTGGTCAACTTCAAACCACCATAACTCCAAGAACAAGATGATTTAGGTGGGCTACAAGATATCAAATGAAAGGTCTTTGAATTATCTTTCCAACGCCAATGAGTTTGCTAATTTTTGAGCTCATATAAAGGAGATATGTCCGTTTGAAGTCAGCCTGTCCGGATAAGGAAAGTCACCCGGATTTAAGAGGGGTATTTTGATCTTTTCATAACCCAATAAATTTATTTCATTTTTAGTAATTAATTAGGGGTCTAAACTTATTTTGTTCAGTTTACACCATCATAATTACACTATAGCTTTGAGAAAAGAGAAAAGAGGAGTAAAGAGGAGAAAAGTCAAGGTGTTCTTGGAGATTTCTTGTGGAATCGAAGTCGTTTCACCAAGGGTTGATCCCTACAGAGGTATGTGAGTTCACATAGCGTTTGGTTCATTCACCCACGCGCCAATCATGTTAATTTTAGCATTAAATTCTTTCTAGAAAGTTAAATGTTGATGTTCTTGAATTGTGTTCTTCAAAATGAATTTTGTTCTTGAGATTGGGATGAGATTGATGAGTTCTTGAGGAAATCTTGTCAATTTTAGAGTTGTGTTTGATTAGATTCTTGTGTACATGGATTGGGTATCTAAATCTAAAGAGAATTTGAGAAATATAATAGAATTTAGTCAAATTAAAATCAAAAAATGAGTTGAAAATTTGTCGAGTTAGCCTGGGGAGGGGCTGGCGCGATGCGCCCCAGATACGCTAGAGTCATTTAGCTTGTTTGAGTCCTTCTAAAGTGTACTAACACTTCCTATTGATTCTAACTACTCTTAATGACTTCTAAAGATCTATAAATCATTCAAAAATATGAATCATAACCTTGAATCCATAAATTCAAATTCAAGGTAGAACTAAGAGTCAAGTCTTGAGAGTTCTTCGAGTCATTTTAAGAAGTCTTTCTACAATCGTTTAAACTTATTTTAAGACATGAGCATTGAGTTGAGCAACAGTAAGAGTGAACTTCATCTTCTTTAAAACGTTACATGGGAACTAAGTATTCCCAAAGAGTAAATGTTTTCACATTTAAGATAAGAGGAAACACCGATTTCCAAATGAGTTTTCATGAGTAGTTTTGAGTCCATCTCTTTTAAGAGATAAGCTTTTTGACTAATAACTCAAACCACGGAGAAAGAGTTATGTTTTAAACGTATCAGATGAGTACATTTTGGGAGTAGTATTGAGCACTGAAATGGGGACGAGCTCATAATAACTCAAGTCTCCATAAACCATGTAGCCATCGTGGTTAGAAAGGGTCATACTTTATAGATGATTCCTTAATGTTTTTTAGCATAGATAGTGGATCCACTTTGTTGAGGTGTTCTATATCACAGCAAGTTATAGGACAGTTCCGGCAGCGTGGGCGAGATGTTGTATCATCACATAACTCATAGTGATGGTTGTCGGTTAGAGAAACTCCCACAGAGTTATATTATACTTTATTATATATAAATTGAGTTGTCATTGTATTTTCCAATACATTGAGTTGCTACCTACTATTTAAATGCTTTATATAAACTGCATCTTTATTGTTGTTTATTTCTGCATTGAGTTGAATATTCATGAGTTGATTAAAGTTGAGGTAAGTGTTTCTTTCAGAATTCAGTTCAAGCTTACTTCATGTTAGTTTTCCCCTCGCATTCTCCTACATTCAATGTACTGACGCCATTTGGCTTGCATCATTTTAAGATCCAGATACAGATAACCAGGATCAGCATCCAGTGCTTCATTGATCTAGTCGAGCACTCGGAGTCATTTGGTGAGCCTCCTTGCTTTTCGGAGGATCCCTTTTTTATTATTTGTTAATTTCAATTGTTAGGATGATCGGAGGTCTTGTCCCGATATCCCTCATAGTGTTAGAGGCTTCATAGACAGTTAGACGTTATTAGTTCATTAGTCTTATTCATTTCATCTGTTTTGTTTTGTTATAAGACTTGAGTTGCCTTATTTGCTAGCGAATGTTTCATTTACAACATTCTAAGTTATATCATGAGCTTATATTTGTTGAGTAAAGTCTTCCGCTGAGTAGTAAGCTAGGCCAAGGGTTCGCTTGGGGCAAATAATAGTTCTCGAGTGTCAGTCCTTCCTGGGGAGTAGGCTTGGGGCGTGACACTTACATACCTGGAAGAAAAAGGTTCTTGAAAAATCTTGAAGAAGAATTTGATTAGAAGTCTTGAAACCCTAGCTTGAAGGTAAACGATCAAAAACCCCTTTCTTGAGATTCTTGAATTAGTTTCTTGAAATCTCTATGGCCAAGAATTATGATTTTCATTAGTGATTCATAATTGTATAGAGGAATTTGAGTTGTAAAGAATGGAATTCTTGGACAAAGACTTACCTTGAAGAAGAATCTTAAAAAAGATTGAAAGAATCTTGAATGGAGTCTTCTACTTTGATTTTTCCTTAGGGTTTTGCCCTAGTGAACGTGAGCGAAAAGAATGATAGATTAAAAGATGAAAATCTAATTGTTTTGATCCTTTTATTAGTCAAGAAATTCATTTGGGTTTTCTTGGAGGTAAAAAGACAAAAAGGACCCTTTTTAATGTTTTCCCGACGGCTAATTCATAACAGCATTGTATTAGGTTACTAAAATTGTCATAACTTTTTACTCAGAAATTGGATTGACGGGAAATTGGTGGCTTTGGAAAGTAGATTCAAATACCTTTAATTTTATAGGTTACGGGTCACATAACTCTTTATATTCTAAGAGATATGATCGTTTGAAGTTGACCCAAGTAGAATCTTACATCAAAACTTAATCGATAAGGAAACTTCAAGAACACATATAAAGAACTCATCAAGAAATTAAATTGCTCAATATTTATGGATAGATTCGCAAAAGAAACTTATGATTGGCGTGTGGGTGAACAAATCCAACACTATGGAAGCTTACATACCTCAAAGAACTAGGTTCTTGGTGAAATCTTGAATTTCTTGAACAAACACTTGAAACTTTGAACCTTTTCTCCTCTTGAATATTTTCTCTAAAACCCTAAATGCTTTTGGGGGTGAATGAAACTGATTTTAATCAGTTTAGATCCTTAGTTGGGTAAAATTCGCATTTAGAATACGTGGGGGTAAGGAAAAGACTTAAAAGCCCCTCCTATTTTTGGGTAACTTTCCTTAAATGGAGAGCCTAACTTCAAAAGGGCATATCTCCATCATACAAGCTCGAAAATTAGCAAACTTAGCAGCGTTGGAAAGAGGATTCCAAGACCTTTCATTTGATATCTTATGGGTCTCCTAACTCATTATGTGCTAAAAGTTATGGTCATTTGAAGTTGACCCAAAACATAGAAGAATTTAGGAACGACTTGAATGAACTTTCTTTTGTTATTTTTGGTAGTCAAGGTGTTATATCTAGTGATCTGACCTTAATACATAAGATATTTTAAATTCCTTGGTAAAATCCTACTCACAACGAAGTATGGTTCGAGTCTTAGCTCAAAAAAAAATTTGGGGTGTTAGAACAAGTATATACAACAAGTAATATGGAAAGCATAGCACAGATAACTAAACATGAGATAATATGACAGACATGAAAAACTAAATCTTGAGAAAATTTTCAATGATTGTGAGAAACGTTTTCCACAGTTTGTTGCATCTGAGTACTAGATGTGACATTGAAAGTAATTTTTGTTTTTGTCTTTCTTTTGGGTTTAATTTTCAACTTAATATCATCACTGAACATAGGGGAAAAAATAGACTTTTCAAGTTGTTTATATTGATATTTCAATGTGTTTAGATTGTTGTGATCCTCAATTCAAAGTTCTATTCTAACAAGAGCTCATTAATTCTCAGGAGGAAATCGTGGTTTTTTATGATAGTGTATTATGGATTTTCTTGGTAAAAATTAATTAGTGTTTAGATTGAAGAATTAGATAGTTTCCTTTGCTAATTTAGATTATTGCTCGGCATAAATCTAATCTCCATTTCCCCTCAATTGTGTAACTACAAATTTAGTTACTCTTGAAACTTTGCGAGTTATTTACCTTGCCGTAATTCCCCTTAGTTTGTATTGTGTGGCCTCTACATACATTGTACAATCACCCTTAACATAAAGGATAGAACAATATAAGGTTACATCTTGTTTGGATGGTTGTTACCTATTGCATTGTACTATGTTGTAAGTTTAAATACATTTATTTAGAGTTTTACTTAAATTTTATTGTATCATATCAATAAATTTATCATTACGTAACGATAAAAGCCTAATTTTGTGTAACAACAATTTGGTGTGATCCTGCTGTTACCTTGTCTTTTACTCATTTTTACTTACTATTTAATAATCTAATTTTATCATTTATCTTACCTTTTTATGGTAGTTCAATCCAATACCCCTACAAATTGTAGACATGTGACACTATGTAACGACAAAAAATAATACAATTTATCTAAATATTGTACTCTTTAAAATAATACAATATGATACAATACTATACAACACAATACTATATAATATGAAATAATAGGTAACAACCATCCAAACCGAGTGTAAGGTGTCCTAAGCTCTCCTTCAAGTACAATAGAAACTTCAAATTGTGCTTGAAAAAGGTTGAAACAAAGGGTGTGTTTGGTATGAAGGAAAATGTTTTCCTGTAAAACAAGTAGATTTTTGACTTATTTTCTCATGTTTGGTTGGTGAGTAGAAAATATTTTCCGGAAAAGTTTTTTAGTGTTTGATTTATGAATGAAAAATGTTTTTTGAGAAATATATTTTATTTTTACTACAGTAGAAAATAATTTTTGAAATTAAAAATATTTTTTTAAAACAAACTTAAATTATTATTTGTTTTAGGAGGGGGCGGGGGTGGCGAGGGAGGGGGGTCAACGTTAGGGGTGAAAAAATAAAAAATTGAAGTTGAAATATTTTTTAAAAACAAACTTGTAATTTTCTTGGGGGTGGAGGGGCTGGTAGGAGGGGGGGGGCATCGAGGGTAGAGGTGAAAAAAAGAAATTTTGAAGTTGAAAGTATTTTTTAAAAACAAACTTAAAATTTTTTTGGGGAGTGGGGGGCTGGTAGGGAGGGGGTGGGGGGGTCGAGGGGTAGGGGTGAAAAATGAAATTTTGAAGTTGAAAATATTTTTTAAAAACAAACTCAAATTTTTTTT